>WYDI02019777.1:17643-32990 GCA_009867235.2 Psittacus erithacus | reverse complement strand
AAAGTCAAAAACACAGCACTGCACCAGCTACTAAGAAGGAGAAAAATGACTGCTACTGCTGAACCCAGGACAGTTTTAACTATTACCACAGTAAAAGCCTCTCCTGTAACACTTTGTGAAGGGTAGCTTTTGTTGCTGGCTACTGGCATGTCTCAGATTTCACTTCACTAGACAGATCTGGTATACAACACAATGTGGATATAAACTGGCAAAATCCCACAGAGAAAGAGCACTTTCAGAGAAATTTTCATGAGAGAAATGACCACTCATATCTGACAAATGCAAATAGAATTTTTTTAACATTCTCAGATCTGGCTTGTGACTGTAACCAGAAACTCCCAGTCTTCATTTGCTTAAGTAACATCAGCACTGATAGATCAGACCCTAGCCCCATGATAGACTGCTCGTATACATAAGACAACATGTTGGGCAATTGAGGTAGTATTTGCATACCGTTCAGAAATTATTTGGATTACCAAAGTGGTGGAAGCCCTTGCATGCAAGTTATGTAGACTGCTGGTACTTAAAAGGGCTAATCAGAAAGGGAAGTGGAAAAGGCATTTTCTTTCATAAGCCATCACAATCCAATAAATGCAGAAAAGAGTTAAAAAATAATTTTAAAGGCAAGAATCTAGCACTTTGGTTATTTCTGGATCATTCAATTTGTTCTCCAGCTAAATAAGGCAACGCTATTAATAAGTCATTCATTGTAGTAAATCAGTCTCAGTATAACCTGTTGGTCAGTAAAACAGTATGTCCTTCATTCTTCACACTGTTTGGTCACTGTTTTGGCTTTTTTCTGTTAAATTGTACTTAAGTTCATGTGATGTATTAGACATTCCAGCATCAAAGAAAATAGGTCTTGAAGAAAATTTCTGAGTTTATCATTCTTTCCTAGGACAAGATCACCTCCACCTTATTCAGCCTTGAAAGTTGCCTGCCCAGTCTGTTCTCAAAAACTTCCATTAATGATAATTCCACAGTCTCCCTAGACAGTCCTTTTCCATGATTTATGGTTGAAAATCTTTTCCTAATACATAATCTAAATTTCCTTTGCTCTAATTTAAGACCATTACTTCTTGTTCTATCCAAGGCTGACACAGAGAACAGATTATTCCTTTCCTCTTTGTAACTACTTTTTGCATATCAAAGAGTGCTATTTTATATCCCTTCTAGTCATTTTTTTTCTTCAAATCCTATCCTTTCTGCAGAGGTCGTGTTTTCAAGAACTCTGCTTTTTCTTCTTGCTCTTTTCTGCAATTTTTCTTATAAGCACCATTTTATAGTAATATAATGTTAAGATGATGAATTTTGAAAGTTTAAATCCTTTTAATTTGGAAATCTGACATTGTGTGAATGCCTAGCTTCACATTTTTCTAGTTTCATAAGACAATTTCAGGGGCTTAGTGTGTAATAAATATCAAAATTATAGCTTTAAGCTTTATGAAGTTAAGTCACTCCTGAATTCAGCTGCAATGGTTTAAGGCATTGCTGATCACAACAGTCAATACTTCAGCTACTCAAGTTTTCAGTCCATACTCAGCCATAGAGTTTGCCCTCATAAATCAGCCTGTGAATGGCAACTGTTGAAATATGAGTGCACATTCACTTCTGTCAGCTTTTTCTATGATGGCAGTAACCTTCAAAGAGGCAGAATGAGCAGGTAGGGGCTTCAGCTGTTTTGCTTCACAGCTTTTTGCTTCAGCATGTGCCTCAGAGGACTTTAAGTAACCCTAACTAAATCTCTCCTGATGTATTCCAAAAGACTACTCATGACTGGGAAAAGTGTTTTGTCACTGATCACTTCACAGAGCAGTTGTGGTCATCAGTGTTGATTATCTTTCAGCAGCTGGCCCAGACAATTTCTTATACAGGACAGTAACTATCGCTAATGGAAACATGGCTGCTCAAACTATATTTCAGCAGCTTCCTTCTGTAACAAGAGAGTGTGATTATTTGATGCAACTGTCATGAAGAAGTGGGATGTAGATACACTGGGGGATTCTCCCTATCCCAAAACACTGAGAAAACCTCAGACTCATGGGCAAAGCAAAATCAGATTTGTAAAAATGGAAGGAGGGAAGTATCAGTTTGATGCACAGGGGTAGGGGTGGAAAAATACTTTTCACAGAAACGCTGACTGCCATAAGCTGAAGCAGCATTAATGATGTGACAATGTTCATGACACTGTTTGGCTATATTATCACTACACAAAAAATTCTACAGAGAAGACTCAGGACTCAAAGAAAGGTCAAAAGTTTCCATCCATTTCCTGTTGTCCTCTCACCACTTTATGCTCAAATGTTTTCTGGGCACCTGATCCTCTGTATCGCTATCAGCACTATACCTCCTTTTCTTCAGCAACTGAGGTTAACAGCTAATTGGATTTGTATATCACTCATCTCCTCTGATAGTACTTTCTTTCATTCTTTGCTCTAATTTCACATAAAAACATTTCTGATGCATGAAAGGCGTTGAGCTCACAGCTTGAGGCACTTTTCCCTTAGGCTTCTCCAAGTTCGTTAGATGGCTGAGCTCCTATTATATTCAAAGGAGATCTAGTCAAGAAAGTGAGTGAAGAGCTTTTCAGTTTGGTAGACTGAATTAACATGAATCCTCAATCCATTAATTCAGTCCTTATCAAGGATTCACAAGAAGTTCTAGTTCTTTCTGGCTAAGGGGTAGAATACCTGGCCAGTTTTGACTCCAGTCATTATACCATACTTTACTACATGAGGAATACAGATGAGAAACAACAAAAAAATCTAAACTTAGATGCAGTGTTGGGACATTTGAATCCAGTAAATGATGCAGTGAACTACTTGTAACTAGATAATCTGGTAAGAACCCAAGGACTCAAAGTGACTTACTAAACTCAGAATGCTGATTTTATAAGTAGTTCAAACACTTTCACCTGTCAAGTATCCAGACTTCTTAGAAATGAACAAAACATTATATCCTTAAAAGTCTGCTTCTGAGCACAGGCGAGAGATATTTTCAAATTCCAGAACACTCCACAAGGCAAAGTGCACTGCAGCCAAATTTTGGACACAAAGTAATAGACTTCTTTTAACTTCCACGTTTTCTTAGGACTTCTCATAAAAATGTATTTGTATCTCCGTAGGAGTGAAATGCATCTTGATGTATCATGTTTGACAAAGCAATTGTGATTTTTTTTTCAGTATCTGAATAATCCTTTTTAGTATTTGCCTTCATGTGGAGTAAGTATATAATTTCAGTCACTTATGCTTCATCTTAAATTCACTCACATCTCCATTTCCACTTGTTTTTGAATACTTTATAATGTAGCAAGGAAGAACAATCTTCATATCTTATTTCAATACATTTTCCAGCGGTCTCTGTACGCATAATTTTTCTAGGGTTTTTTCCATAGACATCAATTTGCATGCCTTTCAGCATATTTTATTTTTTGCTTCTGTACTTTTTCTAGTTTATGCCTGTTATTTTCAAAGGCAATTCGAATGTCGGTCCAGATGCCATATTCTGAAACTAACCTGCTGTTAAATACAGTCTATGAAGATGGGGAAACATTGAGCCAAGTGATGCTTAGGTAGATTTTCTTTCCCTACAATAAGAATCTACCAGAATAAGTTGTTGAACAGCTACTTCAACTTCGTTTAAAATATGTTTCTTTTTCATTACAAGCCAATTAAACATTTGCCTCTTAATATTATTGTTTAGTACCATATCAGAATAGTATTATTTACATGAACACTGAAATTTCAATATTCTTCTCTCTGAAACTCTTGCCTGTCCAGTTCACCCTCATGCTGAATTAATAACTCCGTATATGAACCACTTGCTTTATTGCACCCCATTTTATTGCTTTTAGCCTAGATCACAGACTGCACTTAGTCTTATCTTCTGAAGAGTTCACAACAATGACCTACTTGAATCATCCTTAAGGTGGGTTTAATAAGGTCAATTCAATCACTAAAAAGAAAACTAAAATTTGCATTGTTTAAAACACTTAATGGTCGTTTATGCCAGAGTCTAATTCTTAGAGCGGTCACTTGACCATTTCTTGGACAAACTTACTTTGACATTAAAGGGAGTTTGCCTAGTAAAAGGAGGGAAAGTCTTCTTGTCTGTCTTCAAGTGAAAGAACTGACTGTTATTCTAACATGATACTGTCTCTTGAAATGTTTTCATCAGATATTTCTAGAAAGAACAGAGAGGTACCTCTATGAACAAGAGAAGCACAGAAAACAAAAGCTTCAGGATGTTATTCAATCTTCTTTTCTGTCTGACAGCAGTATCAATATAGTAGCTCTTTCAAATGACATAATAAAAGCATATATGTAAGTCCACTTCAGACCTTGCTTTTGTTACAGTATCTGCCTCCTGAATAGAGCCTGCATATCAATATCTGAAATGAAGAAGGAAAGACGGAGAGGAAGTTAGACTTCTCTCAGTGAAAGTAGAAGCAGCAACAGGCACAAGCTGAAGCATGTAAAAATAAATTTAAACATAAGGAAAAGTTTTTTTATTGTGAGAATGGTCAAACACTGGCAAGGGCTGCCCAGAGAGGTTGTGGAGTCTCTGACCCTGGAGATATTCAGGACCCAGCTAAACATAGTCCTGGGCAATGTGTTCCTGGTGACACTACTCTGAGTCACGGATTCGGACTAGATGATCTCTAGGTGTGCCTTCCAACTTCAGGCATTCTGTGATTTGGTCATTCTGTGCATATGTGCCATTCAGGTACGTAATTCATTTTTAGCACTTCGAATTACGGGGTCCTGGGAAAAATGCAGCATAACACATGATACAGGGTTTCATTTGGGGATTTAATCTTCTTTTATACTCAAGGATCACATTTGCAGCTCTCAAAATGTGTTTTTTACTGAGGAACCATACCAGGTCCTAGTATTGTTTCCCTCCCATAGCTGTCAATAATTAACACATGGTTATAGGTTTCCGAATACAAGCAGATTGTTCATCACTTAAGTGTTGTTCTCTTGTGGAAAGCCAATATGGTTTGTGTATTTGATTCACTCAGAGCAGTGGGTTCAGCGGGTTCAGTTCCCTGGTTTGGTACTTGATTTTGAAATGCTGAATTTTAGTAATGACCACTTAATCTACAAGAAAGTAGCAGTGCTTCTCAGTATAAAATTCAAGGCCTATATATAGGCCTTGAAGGCCTACAAGGACACATGGGCTTTACCGTTGCATGAACAAACTGATGCCCCACTCATGCAATTGAGCAAAGAGTAAAATGAAAATGGCAAAACAGAACAAATACGATTTCAGTTTTCACAGCTTCAAGCACAACAACTAAAATGAAAGATAAATTTGAGGAAATGAGCTGTTAACAAGAGGTATGTAAAACAATTGCTGAAAAATATGTGATCAAATTGATTCACCTGTATGAGCCATTGTCATTAAAACACCATGAGGCAAGTGCAAATCATTATGATCATGGATTCATGAACATTATACACAAATGGAATGTGCGGTCCATGATTTAAGGTTGATAAAGTACATTTAGTTATTGCATTCTCTACATCTTATTTGTCACACACTGAATGGAGAAATATTATAAAGCATGTTGGGCTTTTTTTCCCTTCTAAGTGCTCTTTTGTCTCTCACAAAAAGTGCTTTCTACAGAAAACTTCATGCAAAGTAGTGCTATATTCAGAGAGAAGATAATGTATTTTTCTATTGATCCTGCTTATAGGCATTCAGAAGCTTGACTGCTGCTCATTGCTGTAACTGTTGATCTGACACAATTGCACACACTACAATCACAAAATGAACCTTTTAAGCCATTAAACTCGTATCATCCACTAGGGAACTAATTCTTCTATTACTGAAATTAGGTGAAATAACACTCTTTTCTTTTACTGTCTAAAACTGATTTGAAAATGGTGAGTAATCACACAAAATGATCTGAGATTGTACAACTAAATTCTAAAGTGTCTCAACAGAACAGAGGTATTTTTAGCTGTAAGCACTTTCCAGGGGGTTTGGAACCCATGACATGTTTTTAGACCAAAAGAATAGAAGTATAGACTGAAGAATGCAGTGTTTCCTAAGTCACTGTACAGATTATTCCATAAGGGAAGTCAACATAATTTTTCATTTACAAAAGATATAACTAAGATGAAGGAAGAATCAAAATCCACAGTCCTTGTTCCATGACCCACAGCTTCAGATGAGTGAAAGAGACATAAATCAGGCTTCCCACAACAATTCGTCTTAACTAAAAGAATCTGAGTCTATTTGAGCATCTTCTTTGCTCACAAAACCTGAAGGCCTATTTACAATGTCTATGATGCTAATCAAATAACAGAATAAAAGCTTGTCATGAGTGTGCTGGATGATACATATCTGTTGGTCTTAAAACTGGATTTGGGACTTCTTATATTATTTGAATAAAAATTCATTGTGTTTGTTCTGCATCTGTCACACCACAGGTTCAATCTGTTCAGGATGTTCTCTGTGTGTCTGCTGCTGCTGAAGTCTCACCTTTCTGTGATGGACTTCTACCAATCATTTCTTTTCCACGTAATCTTTTTCTTTTTTTTTTCCTGAAGATTCAATCTGACCACAGAATTTTCAGTATATAAAGTCCTGTTGTTGGGAAACGTAATTTCCAATCCTGCAGAATTCTGCCTATTTGATAAGGATCTACCTCATATTTAGTTTCTTTTAAATGTTAAAGTGGAACCTGCTTCTACAACCACAAGTCATGAAGCTAAACCCCAGACTGAATTGTGATGCTTATCTGAAAAAACAGCTGAATTATCTTCTTTTCTGACCACATTTCAGGTTTGACCATGTCTCTAAGTAAGTAAAAGCAAAAGAATCTCCAAAATAGGACTCAAACACTCCAAATAAAGTACCTATTACAGATGCCTGAAATTTTATGCAGTACTTTTAGGAGCTTATATAACAGAGTTAAGAGTATTGTAGTATGCGCATTCAGACAGAATTTATAATTTGTTTTTTCTTACCGAAAAAGAGAAAAGGAAGAAGGGGTAAAGAATGCCTATCTTACAACAATATTTATTGTATTGGTTAAAGTACATAATTGTTACAATTAAAGTCTGTTTTATAATTACAAGGCAGTAAACCTGAAATCTTTTGTTCTTTCAAAGTGCTGTTGTTTTTAGATACCAAAGCAACATCACAGTAAAGAAAACAGGAAATCACTTCTGCATCTTCATGTTAAAGGAAACATACTTTTGCAAGATGAATTTCAACCACCAGGCGGAACATATTGCCACCTACTGGACACAGTACTCTGCAAACATCATGAACACCACTGGAGGTATTCCAAAGTGGCACAACTCCAGGACTGCTTGTTTACACCTAGACCCATGGAAATCCTTAGGTTCTACCATGCACAGTACTCTAGCGGCCAGGGGTGACTCCTGTGTGGGACAATGGAGTCTTTTCCCATCAGAGCTTTACCAAGGGTCACGTAAATAGAGATTACAAGTTATTTTGTTATCAGTTAGTGTCAATGGGGGTGGTGCAAATATTAGTAACGAACCCAGCACCATTTCATATTCGCAAATGGAATGTAAATAGGGACACGTGCTGAGTTTAATTTTTCCTAGCATCCTTCCTCAATAACATAAATCCTGTAAAACAAATTCTAGAAAAAGATTTTCTAAGTGTTAAACATTTAGTTATATACATCTCTGACAAAATTTCCTCTTAAAGTATATAAACTAACTATGAGTCGAGGAACTAGACGTGATGCATGATTTCCTCCCTTATGTATTTCTAGAGTATTTCTCACACTTGCTTATGACTAGAACATTATTCAAGAATACAATAATAACAGAGGGCTGGATTGCTCTTTTATTACAATACCATTCATTCAACTCTGGTGCCTTACATAAATAATTAAAACTAAATAAATTAAAAAGTATTCTTCTGTCAGAATTTTTAGTTTCAGAAGGTCCTTATTTCTGATCTTGGAAATATCAGCCTCTGTTTCAAGGAAAATTTATCATCTGTATTACTAAGTATTATTTCCTATCTTGACACACCGACTACCTTAGGGATGAAAGGCTGATATGTTATTCAGTTCAGGGATACCAAAACTGCTTAAACCCTCAGCTGACTCCTGACAATCATTCCCTTACACTACACGTTTTCGTAGGACACTTTTCCTCCGAAAGAGTTATGTACTTACTTTTATCTAATATTCTTGCTCTCTTTAAAAGAAATCCTTGACAGAACTTTTATATCACATAAAATTAAAATGTAGGAATATCTTACTACTGAATTGAAAACTGATGAATCCAGATAACTAGCCTAAGTGCCTCATAAGTACAAAAGAGACTTAACTTTTTACCCATGCCATTGTCTGCATATGCAAAAAAATTTTGCCTAAAATGCAAGTTATAAACCCTTAGATATTCATCTGCTGTGCCAACACAGTGTGTGTACACAAATGCTGAATTAGTGGTTTTTTACAGAAAAATAAAGCAAAATGCCCTAAAAACATGATGCAACCCTCCCACTATTAGCATTTTTCTAAGCGCATTGAACCAATGAAAATTTGATTTCAAAAATCAAGTAAAAAATTACTTAATATTTATTTCACACAACTGTTCTGCTCCAGAACTGTTTGCTGTAGCTCTGGTTATGACATTGTAATTTAAAAAAGTAGATGATTTACATGAGTGAATATCAGTGTTCATTGACATGCTTGCACTACCTGGCCTTATTTGTTTCTTTAATGAAATTTTGCCAGCGTAATATTCAGGATAACATTTAAAAATTAGCTGCCTTGCCTCTGCAGGTTTTTTCTACACATCCTGGATTAAAGGGTTTATCTATGTTAACTTTTTAATAGCTTCATATTATGTATTGACTTTATACATAGTCCTAACTCTTTCAGGACAATTATGATTTATTATACCAAGCATGTGCTTGCTAGTGTCTCCATGTGTAGCTCTAGAAAGAATACAGTTTATTATATCAACATTTTCCCTAATTATTTTTCATAAGCCATTGTTTTCTAATTGTAACATTGAATTTCATGAAAAAGTTTCCAAAACCAAAAAACACTTTACATACTGTTAAAACAATCAAAAAGAATCCAGCATAAAGAAGGCGATTTGAGGACTTCAAAAGAAGGAGTCTTCTGTTATTTAGTCATATTGCATTATTTTTCAGAACTAGACCAGCAGAAACTGGTTTTAAATCAATTCTCAATAGTTGGTAGGAAGATTCTTATAAGAAGTAAATTAGGAGAAACACAAGCAAAAATATTCCTGCACATCACAGCTTTCCCAGATGCTAAACTGTATGCCACTTAATAATAATCTCTCAGTGGAATTCATCTAACCTTACTACAAGTGACTAAAAGTTGGCAGGTGGTTTAAGCTGATCATGTAGCCCCTCCCCCTCCCCCCATAATCAATAGAAATAGAAATAGAAATGTGTCTTCCCACCAGTACTAGACATATATTTTAAGATAAATCATCTCACAGAGGTCCTTATCCTTCCCAACAGAAGAAATGCAAACAACTAATGTAGACCAAGAATTAAATTTTACCTACTTAATGTTGGTATACGTAATGCATGCGATTTCTCCTCAGTTGCAGAAATGCTGTAATTTTCAGTCACAAATACACTGGATAGGTCTTTCTAGTTCCTTATATTTTTCTTTCACTAGTTTATAGTATAGGTCATCAACAATTTTTGTGATATTTATTCAGTCCCAAGGTCTGCAACAGCACAGAAAAGAAATGGGATACAAAGGACATTCACAGCCTCAGCTGAACATTTGTCTTTTCAAAATGAGAAATTATTTTGTTGACTCCATCCCAAAAGATGAACTAGGAAGAACCTGTTCTTTCTGCACTTAATGAATTTGTAACTTTTTCTTTTTTCTGCATACTCTCGCTATCTCATTAAAAAAAAAAACACAAACAAAAACAAACAAAAAAAAATGAAAAATCCATATAAAACAGGGACTTGACCCTCAAAATAATATTTTTTACTCTGTAACTGATTTTCACAAGGTTTAACATTATATAGACTAATACTAATTTCTTACATACAGAGAAGCTTCTAATTTTACAATAATGCAGAAATTATTTAGTTCTCATGTTGTTCTGCTGACCGGTGGGGTACACAACAAAATGACCATACACTAGGTTTTTAACATATGTTAAAAACTAGCTGTTTAACATGCACAGTTTATTAAACAAGCACCTCAAAGCAAATAAGCACACTAAAGCAAACAAGCACACTAACAGAAATCAGGTATGTATCTCTATGTATATAGTAAATAAGTACAAGAAAGGAAATCAGAGAGAGAGGGATATGTAACTAAGGTACTGAAGAAAGTTAGCAACGCATCAAATGATTGCTGCATAGAAAGAATAGTGATTAAGAAGAAATGCATCACTGATTACCACCTAATCTTCATCATCCAGGCCCACACTTTAAGCTGGGAAGCCCCATTGCAGCTGATGGCAGGAGTCTCAGGTAACTGGGAAAGTTCCTATGCCATGCGTCCATCCATTAGTAATGCTTTGGATTCGACTACAAGAGGGTCCAGCTTTTATACTCTTAGAAACACAGCCGGCTTTATGCTGTATCTGTAATTGTTTACTCGTGGGGCTGTGCAGTTTCCTATGCTCTCACCGTTGTTCACTCTGAGAGCACTGGCCAGGTGCCTCAGTGTGACCAAGTATGAGGGTCTTAGAATAGCTGCACACCTGTGTTTTCCTTTTTCGTTATGCCTCTCAGTCATGGGAATAAACTCTTAGCTAGGTTCCCATCCATTACACATGTCAAGAAATGAAAGCATCTGCTGTGTGTAAAGTAAAACAAATTTGCCATTGCATAAACAACTGTAAGGTAGAAAAAAAAAATGTCCTGTAATTTATATCTAAAATTATATTCATTGTGTTTAATGACTGATCATTACACCAGAAATTCAAAATAATAGTAATAAAATTGCTCTATTAAAGTATGATTTATAGATAGCCAAAAAAAAAAAAAAAAAAAAGAAAAAAAAGCATTTTTAAAGACAGGCTGTACAAACAACTGCTTTAGCCACATAACTTTTTTACATTGTAAAATATTCTTTCTTTGGAGACACTACTGAAAATAAAACCTTCAGTGGGATGCACTATTTTCAGACTCTTCTTTGTTTTCCTTACTTTCGTTACTTTTGGACACCTTTGACTGTCAATCTTAATTTAAATTTTATGTTGAAAATTAATAATAAAACAGTACCAAGTAGTCTAGAAGCCAACAATTGCATACACATAAAAGGAATTATGAAACATGAATGGCAGGATACAACTTGCCAGGATTTAACCTCTTTCATGACTAATTTTTTCTTTCTACAGCACAAGTAATGGTTTACCTCTGCAAATATTCCAATAGAAGGTGCATTCATACTTCTGAAACCAGAAATTAATACTGACATAGAACTGACATGAACAGTAGAAATACTTCAGTATTTCTCAGTTTTCTGACCTTGACATTAAATACAGAAATAATTCAGAAATTATTGTCGATCAAGGCAGTATAAAATCCTATGTCTGTACTCTATGGTTAACTTACTAGTTTAGATAATTTCTTTCACTTTTAGTTACTTGACCTTTCACTGAAATTATGTTGACCATCTACAGCCACAGAAACCTTCCTCTGCAAATGCTATGAGGTAAAGTTTAATTGGGTGCTGCAGGAAGAAAGTGCACATTAGTAGGTGAAAGGTATTTGTTCACTTTATATCTTGAGATACACAAGAAATCATACCCAGCAGTTATTTAGGTGACTGTAGTCATTGACAATGTTATCAAAATTTTATTTCAAATATTAGAGAAAACTCTCTATATTGGAGAAATATAATTTTGCTAATTTGTCAGGTTATTTCAGTTTCAGGGTAAAAAGAACAAGAAATATATATATGTAACATATCTATGTTTGTCTCCACAAAAATTGCTACAGTATCTGCAAATTGCTGTACATAAATGAAACTGTAATTTTTCTTTCAAAAATGCCTAACGTTCATCTGCCTGCATTTTAGTTACTGTTTTCAAACCACAAGACAATAAAATCCATTGTTAAATGTTCTCATGAAAAAGTTTCCGTGGGAGTAGGCATCTGATGCACTTCATTATACCTATTTTCTCTTACTTTCTACCAGTGCGAGAATAATAATATGAGAAAAAAGATATATTGTATAAATTGCTAGAAGAGAGGGAAAAAATGCTATTATCTGAGTTATTCTTTAACACTTATGCAACTCACTGGTTTATTTGAAGCTCTTTTAATGTAGCTAAGATCAGACTTTCAGCCAGAGGGGAAAGAAAGAATGTAAAATAGAAAATAAATACTATTTTTAAGGTAAGGTAGTTTTCAATAGCTATTTGAAATCTACTGTAAATTTTTTAAAAAAAGGGTGAATGTATAAAACCCACATTTACATTTTGGAAAATGCATTTCATAAAAATCATTTGGATTACAGTGGGCTGAAGCCACACATGAATCAGAACAAAATTTTTTGTATATATGCACTTTTTTCATGGCAAAACAGAAAAAAAAATTATACTGTATTTCTAGAAATGTGAATTATATTAGAATTTTGTTCTAGTCTCTTTATGTATTTAGCATTTGAAAGAAAACAAATTCCTTAGAAGTGCCATGGATAAGACATATTAAAAAAACATTCTATGACTGCAGAGGGAACTACGTCTGTATTTTAAGTAGAGGGATGCAAGGGCAAAACTGAACACTAAAATTGACATGCCAGTAGGGCTTTATTCCAAACTAGTGTGAAGAGGCTTCTGCCTTTAACTGTAAATATTTGTCTTCAAAAATAAAGGCACATATTCCTGACTGCTGTAAAAGATCTGATTTGATGTAGAAGGCTTTACTCCATTTTCATTCAACTTCCAGTTCTGAGCCACTTAATTACTAATGGAGGAATATTATCAATGTATACAGATACCTGAAGGAAGGGTGTAAAGTAGGCAAAGCCAGACTTACTTTGTGGTGCTCAGTGACAGGACCACAGGCAATGGGCAAAAAACTGAAACACACGAGGGTCTGCTTGAGCATGAGGAAACACTTTCTCCCTGTGAGGGTGACCAAGCGCTGGCACAGGTTGCCCATGGAAGCTGTGGAGTCTCCATCCCTGGAGATACTCAAAAGCTATCTGAACGTGGTCTTGGGCTATTGGCATTAAAAGGCTTTATTTGAATAGGTGTTTGGACCATGTGACATCCAAAAGTCCCTCCCAGTCTCAGCCATTCTGTGATTCTATGAGTTCTGTCTCTTCGCATGAGTGAAACTGTCCTGAGACCATTCTCTACATTTCAACAGGTGTCACCAATACCTGAAGACTACAATAGTTCACAAAGACAAGGCTATACAAAGCCAGAGAACAGGCCTTATTTTTGCAACATAAAAGAGAAAAAGAATCAGGGATAGAAACCTATAGCTTAATGCAACAGTGTCAAAGGGTTTTGCAGGAAATACGAGATGCATTGCACCTCATAATCTGTCTGAAAGTCTGGCAGTTTTGAAGAAAACAGAAATTAATTATAAAGGCTTGTGCTTCTAATGAAGAGAGAGAAGAAATTCTGTAGGTAATTCATCCACCCCAACTTTTACGGCTACTTCACTCCAGCAGGCTTAGAGACAGCCTAGATATTTGATTTAAACTTGGAATCTGATATTATAAGATGGAAGTTAGTCACCTGGATGTCTTAATTACTAAGGAGGTCCTTCACAGTAGTATTGATCTAAAATGTCCTTTTCTGGGCTCAGTGGGTTTCCGTGGTCCAGACAGAAAACTACTCTCTCCAGGAGTGCATCACACAGGCAATGGAAAATCCTATAAGGGATATGCAGAATTCTCTGTAAGGGAAAACTTCGGATTCAATAGGTCCCAACTTCTGACAGTTGCCTTAAGGAGGTTTCTGTACAGTACCTGGCACCTTTAAAAGATCAGCATTTAGAACCTAAGTACATTAGAAGTGAAGTCTATAGAGATACATAAGCACATCATTGCAAAGGCACGAAAAAAGTTATTTGCAAATAAATTAAAAGGCTTCCTGAAGTCTTATCAATGTGGGAAATTAATAGAAAGCAGGCAACAATAACACATGATGACAAGGTGGTTGAGAGAATTGACCAATTTAGAGGCCTTTCACTTCAGGTTCATGGCTCCATGTGGGATATGTCAGCATAAATAAAACTGTGCGCTGCTCAATGTGTATTGCACAGTGTTCAGTGACCTATGAAATAGTAACTTATTATAACAGCTCCTGGGCAGGTGCCTTCATCCTGTAACCTTTTGTGAAGTTAACCTGAGGAGCTGGATATTGAAATGGAATAATTAACCATCTATTTATTTTACCCTAGAAACATTCTTAAACTGTGAAGACTTTAATTTGAAAGAATACAGCTAGGCATGTTTTGTTCAGGGATTAAAAACAGCAGAGAGATTATTTAAAAGCCACAATAGGTAGAGTTTAACTAGACTGAGAATAGCTTACGTGACCACTTTATATTAAATTTAAAAGAAAAGGGAAAAAAAGAAAACACTACCTTCCACTTTGGGATCTTAAGTCTTGGTGAAATGAAATGGGAGCACCTAGCAATTAGAAATGGGATTCCAACATACATATATGCAGCCCTGTTCTATTTATCACACAGAGAAGAAGAGAAAAAACATCATAGCACTAATATTAGTTACAACTTAATGATGAGTAATTCAGAATTTGTCTGCCAGAACACAGTTTTTAATGATTTATACTAAAGAATTTGATGCAATGATACACTTACAGTCATTTCAGAAATTTCACAGGCAACAGGTGTTCAAGAACATTTTTACATGAGTTACAGAAAACTAAATACTAACAAAACTCTGAAATAGAGGGCTGGCACCTCATTTAATTCACTCCATCCAGTCACCCTGAAAGACTAGCAAAACTGGCATCTCACCCTCTAGTCTTATTATAGGACTCACCTGTTTCAATCTGTTCATTAATTTTCCCTTGCATTACATATTCCATGCAAGTTTCTCTTTCTCATCTTTAAATATTTCTTTACATCACTTTACTTTTTGCTTTTAATTCTTCTATCTGAACTTTCTTGTAACAGTTTCTTTTTTCCATCTCATTTTCTTGCTCTGTGCTTCACATTCAACTCCTCCATTTATTTAAAAAATTCCCGTTTCTTTCCTGACATAGAATCATAGAATCATAGAATAGTTACGGTTGGAAAGGACCTTAAGATCATCTAGTTCCAGTTCCCCTGCCATGGGCAGGGACACCTCACACTAAACCATGCCACCCAAGGCTCTGTCCAACCTGACCTTGAACACCGCC
>WYDI02019777.1:0-17543 GCA_009867235.2 Psittacus erithacus | reverse complement strand
TTCTTGAAAATGGGGGTTATATTTCCCTTTTTCCAGTCATCGGGAACTTCATCTGACTGCCATGATTTTTCAAATATAATGGACAGTGGCTTAGCAACTTCATTTGCCAGCTCCTTCAGGACTCGTGGATGAATTTCATTTCCCATGAACTTATGCATGTTCAGGTTCTTAAGATGGTCTCGAACTTGATCCTCACTTACAGTGGGCCTAGGGTCTTCATTCTCATCCTAATTCCTCCTCACAATCTTCAGTATTTCTCTTCCATATTAAAGCTTGGTTAATTTGTTTCTCTTTTTCATTTTCTTCTTTCTTAATTTTTATAATTTAGTCTTTGAAACTCCATGTGACCACTTGAAATGAGATTTCAGCCTTTCTCCTGAAATCCTGTAACAGTTCAATATGACTGAAATTAAATAAGTACAACAGTATCTTTAGGAGTGTTGGTTAGCTGTGAGAGAAATAATAACAAATACCAGTTAGAACTAAAAACTCACTGCAGTTTATCAATATGCAATATTCCCAAAGGATTCTAGTAGCAGGCAGGGGGTTCAAACACTTCTTATCAGAAGCCATCTGGTCATAGTGCTGGGGAACTTACTCCAGGTGACTTTCAGAGGTCTTTTCCAACCATTCTGTGTGAATCTATGTATTAAGACATAAAGGACCTACTTATATTTTCAACTGCATTAATAAGAATTTAACTGACTTTAGCAGGAATTGCGCATCTATATATCTTGATGCAGAATTTACTTTTTTCAATTGTTTTAATAATACCTGTGTGGCAAACAAAGGAAAAGTCAATAGCATAAATCTCTAAGAAGAAAAGAACTGGTCCAGAAAAATTCCAGAAAATGAAACCTCAGCTATTAATCTAAAATTCAAATCATATGCTAATATACATACATTCAAATCAAAACATTATCATCTAAACCAGTTATTTTTAATTTCTGTATTTTTCTGAGATCCAAAGTTTTAAGTACCACAAAAGAGAACATGGCAATTGCCCTAGAAGGAGAAAGCATTTATAATTTTATAACAGTTCAGTACTATAGATATTTTCAGTACAATTTTGCAAGCCTGCCATTAAGAGTTTTTACATACTGCAAACAAAATGTTAGTCATCCAAAAACAGTGTCTTGTGAAAATCAAAACTTCCTATGGAAAGACCAATTTTTGCATAAGCTGCATTTCCCTACCCATGGGGCACTAAGAAATTTGATTGATAGAGAGACATCATTATGCATCTTGATCAATTGAGTCCTAGAGTACAAAGTTTAAAAAGGAAGGTGGAGAAATGGATAGTGGAACAAAAATTTCACTAAATACTGTGACAGTCACTGAATAAGCTTCATTCTGTCCTGAAGCAAAAACTTCTGATTTTCCAAATTACTTCTCTTTTAGAAAGAGACAAATTTTTAAACAAAACCTATTATTTAAAAATAAGCATGTGTCAAAATACTGAATGTATAGTGGAATTAAGAAAAAAAATAACCAAAATAATACCCCAAAAAACCTCCACAACTTCTAGGGTGGCCATGGAGTGAAAGAATCCTAGGTATTGAAAGACGCAAAAGCAGAGAAAGGAACAGAGCACTTACTTTGAAAAATATTTCTAGTTTTCCCAGTATTTTCTTTTTCCTTTTCTTCCAATTTAGTTCTAACTTTCTATTGCTCCTGGCCACAATAGCTATACCTAAATTAGTAGGCTGACCAGTTCCACCAGCTCTTCACATAATACACATACAGGATTTTTCTATTGCTAAGCCCTTTAAACTCAGTGGAAATAATGCATGGTTGGACATAATTGGTTCATATTATGGCGCATGGATTGTTCAGGTGTGTGCCTACAAGCTCCAGTCTTTGGATAGTATTCCCTCTCTAAAATCTCTAATGTATAATAATCCATAACTGTAGAGAGAACAAAAAATCAAAACAAAACAAAATGAACAACCACCATGATTGATTTTTCCGTCAGCTCCTAGATGTCATAAAGATGTGAACCCTGAGAACTTCCAGATGGTTATATAGCTTTAGGAAAAGCTAAAGATTACAGATAATCAGAAAATATTTGATTAAATGCCTTTTGTCTCAGTTTACCAATTGCCTCTGCATAAAATCACTTACATCTTTATGAATTTACACTGGCCTTTAAAACAGGGTGCAACTGAACTTGCTGGGAGCTTAGAAACTGATGCCTTGAAGACTCCTGCTTTCTTTGATTTCTCAGTTACCCTTTCCTGTTCCTAAAAAGGCAACCATTATAGAAAGAAAGAATATAATTTTACCACAGTTTTCAGGTGTTGGAGGAATCTTTTGTATTTCTCTGAAAATGAACTTTTGATGGATATGGCTTGTTTCGCTCAATTCAATTACCCTAGATTTATTACCTGTGTGTGTCTCTGCTGATACTAACCTCGGTTTATTGAAGATAATCATATTCATGTCTTCAGTAAGCTAAAATATAGTACCTATGGATTATCCTAATGTTCACAAAATATATCAAACTATTTTCTTGATTTGTTGACATCTAGCAAGGAAACTAGTGTGTTTCTTTCTTTAACATAGAGGTATGAAATTGGTGAAGTTATTAACTTTTACAAGGACATAGTCCCACATTTGGGCTCTCCAAGAGGGGATAAACTACTAAAATTTACACTATCATAAAATAGTATTCTTTTTTAAATATAATTAATCTCCATTCCTTTCTCATGAAAAACAATTAGTGCCATCAATGAATTCACTCTCTATTTGCTTAGATATTAAAGTGAAAGGTTGTATTGACCTTCTTGGTTTTATTAAGTTAAGCTTTTCTCCCATTTGCCTTATGTACTTACCACAACCAAAGTTTAGAATTAATATAAAATGCAATTTTGAAAAATTAACTGTAGTGAATTATTATAATTTTTACCATCTCAAGTTATGCATCAATATTTTATCCTATCTTTAATATGCAAAACCATAATAGTATTTTTATTTTCATATTTGTTTGTGACACTTGTGCATTGTACAGTACTACATTGATGCATAACATAAATTTAGGAACACAAGTTCTGTTTCTACACAGTGAGTAAATTCATACTCTGACTTCTTAAAATTTTAATAACAAAACAGTATACCAAAGTCAACTAAGTAGTACTTGAATATTTTATTCAAATACTCTGGGACACGCTACTCTGAAGATTCTTCCCTATGTTTTTAACTCTTTCTTTCAAATATTTTGGGTAGCAGTTTAGCTCGTATTTAAAATTCAGTTTGTAATTTAAATCTAATTACCTATTGTGTATATGTTTATATTGAGACACTATGCAGAAAATTGCTGATTTTTATTTTTAATTTTTTTTTTAGCAAATCAGTTCTGAGCAGTTTAATTCATTTTCCAGAATGAAATTCTTCAGTTTGGTCACTTGTGTACCAGTAAACCATTAAGGTCATTACGACACTAAGCTAAACATTTTATTCTCAATTGCTCAGTATATAAGGTATACAGGGACTTAAACTTGCTTGTAATATAATAATAAAAATGTATTTTAAACAAGACAGTAGACTTGATATAACTGCATAGTCTCTGTATTTGAGACACGAAGATAAATATGCATTTTGGGGCCTCGGAAGGAAATAAAAGTCTTCACATGTGCTGTTGTTCACACAGAAAGTAATTTGAAGCACTCTCATTCCATGAGTTAATCAACAGTCAACAAAACAGACTTGAACACTGAGAAACTTTGCCTTCCTTTGGAGATAATAAGCAGTACCCTTTACTTGGGCCCCAAAACTTACAGACTAACAGATTTTTAAGTATACTTGAGTAAAATATGAAATTTTAGTTGCATATAATATTACCCTGGGGGAAATCCCCTGATTTCTTTTTAGCTTTTTTCTTTAGAAAACAATATAAAATTCGAACTGTTCTCTTAAAGCTACCTTTACTGATTAGCTGGAGAACATCTGAATAAGAGTTGCATAGCAAGGTTTCCTCTACTTAATAAACTTGAGCATTAAGCACCTAACAGCAGGTATAATGTTCTGTCTTTGTACAGTAACAAGCATCAAGTTTGCTGTTTGCACAGCATTAATCATATATTGCATTGCAATACATTTTTGAAATACATATATATAATATGATATCATATATATATAATCATATGATATCATAATGTCTATATATAATCATATAATATCATATAATAATAAGTTCATGTTTAGTTTCTTTGGGCCCAAGATGCTGTCCTCTACCTCATTTGGAATGTCTCCAGCCCATTAAGTGTTCTACTGCAATCTACACACTAATGATAACGCATATATAATACAGAAAGGACATTAGCTAATGACCTTTCAGCACTGGTATCATATTCAGAATTTTATGCACAGGCTTGTGCTTCAATATGACTTTCATGAATAGGAGCCTTGATATAATATCACTGGTTTTATATGACTGTGTTACTGAAATTTTAAACTCATATTTGAGGACAGCCATTACTGTTAGTGTACACTAAATGTAGCTGTCATGGTATGAATGCCGGTACACTGATTCGTACTTCACAAAGAAAGCTACTCTTGAGAGATGAGATACAGAGAGGACTGCCCACCTTACAGAGGACTTTACATTCTTTCACAAGAAGCATGTAAGGAAGCTTTTCAATTGTAAAGTACAGCCAAGGCTAATGGGTCTGCTCAGAGCAAATGAGATTAAATGTGCACATACAACAGAGGAAAGATCTGAAAAGAGATTATGTGGAAACATTTGACCTATATATTTAATATCTGTGTTAATAGGGTTAGCTTTCAGTGGGGAGGGGAAAGGTTTTTCTTAATATTTGGGTTGAATTGTTAAGTACCAGTTTAGTTCTTCTGTGAATAAGGTAGATTTAAAAGCACTAGTGTTAATGTAGTAGAAATAGTGGAAGCACATAGAAGATAACATTCTGGATAGATGTTTTGCATTATTTTTTGCTCTTGAGAAAGGCACTAAGGAACTCTTAAGTCTCACAGCTTACCTGCAAACTAGGTTGGGAACACACGTGGCAACTGAAATGAAGCCACCTTTAGGGATGACTACAGAAGCTGCTTGAAGTACTGAACAGCACACTGAAATGTGAAATGACTTGAAGAAAACTGAAGGGAAAATTCCTCCAGGCAGAAAGTAATTGAAAGACTAGAAAACTGGCCAGCATGCTGTGTTCGGCATTTCTCTAAAACTCTGCATGAAAATGTACATGGCTAGTGTTCAGAATTTTATCTTTCACTTTTTTAGATCACTAGATTCATTTTAGGTAGGACTTCCCCTAGAAGATATCAAAACATCACACCTATTTTACAGATAAACGGCAGAAGCACAGTGTCAAGCTTGAAGTCATTTAACAATTGCAGGAACACAGCACACAACAGGTCTCTGTTCAATATACTGCTCACCACTTGAATTATTTCTTACCTAGAGTTCAGTACAAGTTCCAGTACCCTCTACCCTCTATCATTAGACATGGGCTTATATTTGTACCAACTTGTAGGAAAAAAATGTCAAACAATGAAATAGCAACCTTACAGTCGCAGCTTGTCATCTACGTACTGCTTCAGCCCAGCTTGTCTTGTCCCTGTGACTTGACAAAACCATTGCACCAAGTGCTACAACCACACTTCTTAAGATCAGACAGAAAGCATATGCAATAACTAGGCAATGTGTCATTTCAAAAAGACCATTTGCAGATGCACAGATGTGGCCATTTGGAAAAGGATTATGCTTTTACAAAGTGTCTGTGGAAATTGTCTCAAAAAGAAAATACATTTTTCTGGGTGTCATGAGAGCAAGATCTTGTTACCTGGAAGGGACTGGTGGGCAATCCACTGACTGAAAGATTTGTCACCAGAAATCATTATAAACACAGAATGGTTTTACCTGCACATAGTGACTGGGGAAAGAACACGATTTACAATATTATCTTAAAGAATGGTCCTTCTTTCAGTGACATATTTCCTTTTGCCAGCATAGAAATAACCTCTATGAAACTGACTTAAATGCATATTCGAATTATCAGGTCAGGACGACACTATCCCTCTGTTCACACTTCTGTAATGGTTTTCAGGTCTTTGGAATAATATTACTTTCACCTCCTTTTGATCAATAGGCACTACACAAAGGAGAAGATACTCCTTCTGTGAGAGAGAATATGATGTTTAGGAAGTGATTTTATATTACTTTAAGATGATTTCCAGCTGCCTACCCATACTACTTCCTCAACTGGAGTTATCAAAACAAACCTACTCACAAAAATCCTTCTTGAATCTCTGCATATGTATATAAAGTGCAATCCCTGTTTTGACAGAAACTGTAGCACATTTAGAACTAGCTACAGTACAGCGTGTATTTGAACTTTAAGGCAAATGGACTGATAGGCTGGAGTTAAGATTTTATAATTAACTGAACCCTATGTACTTTCTTGAAATGGTGATTGATTTCTAACTCATTGTTTCATAGCTCAGTATCTCAGGTACAGAATTTTTTCTCTGCTATGAGAAGTTTTATCTTGCTTACAGATACCACATAGAACATTAAACATCTCCACAGCCTCAGAAGTGACAACTCTACTATCTTCTTTGGCAATATAAGTTGATGGGTATTTGAAATTCACTACCTTGTCCTATCACTACCTATAAATAGGAAGCCAGTCTATGTCTTTTCCCAAATCCAGCCTCCACAGCTTGATGAAACAAAGATCTTGCAAGTCTCAGTTTTCATATTTTAGACTTGTGCTCCATATTTTATGACTGTGTGGGAAAGCTGCATTGACTTACTGTGCTTTAGCAAAGAACCGGAACACTAGACACTTCAAAAAAATGGATATTTTTTTAAGTGAAGCAAGTATTTGAGTGATTATAATTTGATTTTATTTTACACACCTGAAAACCATTTGTATGTTGTGATGCTGTGATGGAGGATACCTCTGTCCTCAACAGGGGGAGATTAATATTTCCACTGCATTGTTCAGTTCACCATAATACAGGTGCTCAAGATAAGTAGGATTAATTTCTTTTGCAAGTAGCTGTTCATTTTCTGTTGATTACTGAAGCACTCCAGTTATGTAAAATGACTTCCACCCATACTGGTTTACGGTATATTTATTTGCAGACTGCTTTTCATCATGTTGACCAAATAAATTCATCTCTTTTCTTCTACTGATGGCCATTTTGGCCATGATGATTATCCAGCTTCTTTGATAAGATACATTTTTTAATCCTATGTATCAACCTCCTCAAGCTTTCTTCCATTTATTTGAATTCTATCCACAAATCTGCATGTTACAGTTTTTAATTTGTTTATACCTCACTGACATAGCCTTGAATCTCACCATAATTTATATTTTACTTACAAGTTCTGCTCCTGGTAAGAGACAATTGTACAACAATCAGTCTTTATTCAATTATAAGGAAATCTTTCATCTCCATTTTTGCAGAAAAAAAACTTGAAATATTTTTTTTTAATCTGTTCCCACCACTGTCTCAGGGCACAGACATATGCATGTGTGGTCCATATACAAGGAATCACAGAGGATTTTTTAACATCTGAGGTTACAATTTGGAGATGGAACACTGAACTGTGTCAAAAAGCTTAAGCTATGAAACAAAATTCAGTAGGCTTTTATGCCTTGTGATGACACAAAGTACAGAAAACATACCTTCATGTCACTGGAATTTCTCGGTGCTGCCTATTGCTGGGAGTGGTTATGACAGTGGCCTCTAGCCTAACGCGTCTTTCCAGGACTGCAAAAGTAGAAGGGTCAACTTGGAAGCAGACAGGTCCTCTGGGTAAAAAAAGTGAAAATCCTATGAATTTTGTGAAGGCAGTAAACTGAAGAGCTAGATATTGGACCAATTCAAGCTCACTGGTCCTGTAACTACCCACTAAATGCAGTGTTCTTCCTTAAATTGTTCAGCATCTTAAGAGACTAACATCTAGTCCTAGTTCTGCACAACCCTTTCAAGGTTAAGTATAAAAACAGGAAAGTGTTTATCATATTTAAATTCACATATAATTCATAAATAGTGAAAAAATGTTTACCAGATGTGCAGTGGTAATTCTGCAGAAAAGTATAATTCTTCATTTCTATCCTTCCTGTCATGTATTCAAGCAAGAAAATTCAGTTTATTTTCAACCACGAAAGGAGAATTTTAACCTTAGGTATTCCATTTTCTAAACATGTTTTCCTCTAACATTTTCTTTTAAAATTCTCTTTCATGATAATCAATATTTCAAAAGAACTTAGTCCACATGTAAAATTTGGAATTTGTGGAGATCTGACAGGTTTACTAGTACTGGAGTAGCACATATTAGTTGTATCAAAACTGTATGTGAGCACAATTATTTCATTGTATGGCTGTTATCATGGAGACATTTTTCATTAAATGAATTAACATCAGACTTCTAAGTATTTAAAAAAAAAATAAAAATCCATGTTTCTGACATTCCTTGCTTGGAGAACACACAAAGGAATGCACACAAATAAAGACTGGTGTTTTTTCTACATTGCTAAGCAGATGTGACTCTAGAGGAAAGTGAATTACCTGGGAAAGATGAGAAATAAGAAATTAGTCACACCCGCTTGCTTCATGCAGAGGCACAGAACTTGTCTTTTTATGTGAAGTAAATAAGCAAAGAAATTTAAGACCAATTGCTGTATATGTTACATATGGTGTTACATTCACAGGGGTAGGGCAAATGTATGCAGATGTGTGTTCACCTGTGTTTGTATATGTACTCAAGCTTGCTTTAGGGAAAAAGATAGTTCAAGCCGAATCAGGTTATAATGGCTCATGAAAACTGATTACACTCAGGAGAACACACATGATTGCTTTTTTTTTTCTTCTTTGCACCTTTTGCACTGTTGTTAATTTAATCTTCATAATTGATTATTCACTCTTTTCTACACATGTATTATCTTTAAGAGATTTTTAGGAATTATCATTTAAAAAGTACATTGTACAGCACATATTAAAGGATTTTTTTAAAAAGGCAGGTTGTACACATTCAGTTGGAAGGATTCAAGGACTTAGTCCTTCACAGACAATAAGCTTTCAGCTTCTCTGAACATCAACATGAATTGATAGCTCAATTCACATACTGGCTCACTACAGTGCTAAAGAATAATTAATATTGATTGCAGACTAACTGTAATTGCTTCTCTTCCCTCCCTCAGGAAAGATATTAGGCCATCTGAAAAGAAGATATCAAAATGGATTGAGTCAAATCTACTGAAAAAGTATTTTATCATGTGTGCTAGGCAAACATACAGTATTGTCATCCCAGTGTCCTTGTTGAGGTTCAGGGTTTCATTCTCTGGAATAGCCTATAAACATTTACGCTTAAGTCCACTGCTGCACCTTCACATTTGTAATCACATAACACAGGACGAGATAGCTCACAGTTTCACCTTAGCCAGCCAGTTCTGCCAACATGATCAGGCTATCATTTGCAGAGACACGAATTTGTCTCTCTATATTTATTTGGGGATTTAATTTGAACAAGTAACTTCATTATAATGAACTCAGCTTTTGCATCCCATAGAGAGTCATTATTTGTTGTGCAGACACAACTCTGAATTTGATCATCTCAAGCCTTAACATAATTTAGGATTAAACTTTGTTAATGAAACCAAACTAAGAAGAACATAAGTATATCCTGCTGCTACAGAGAGTTCCCAAATTCAGCCCTGCACTTGCATGTTGGTTTTCGTTTTTCTCTTGCAGGAACTTCAAAACAAAGCAAGCCACATTTCAGATTTTCTTCTACTGACATCTGCTGAGGAGATCCTGAGATCAGATCTGATTTTTGGCATTTTTTTTTCTCCCTCCTGTTTGAAATGATCAGCAAACAGATTCAGAACAGAACAAAAGAAAGGAAAAAATACCCCAAAAAACATTTAAATCAGGACCATCTGATTTTATGAGCCACTTACACAACTCCATTGAGGGTCTACCCTTCCATCTCAGAATCACTAGGAGTTTTACCATCAGTTTCAATGAATGCAAGATCAGAATCCAAATCCCAGAAACAAAACCAGATAAAAATTGTCTACAATGACTGTATAATGAGGACAATTATGCTATTCCACTGCATGTAGCTAAGTGACAAAAATATACACATTTCTTAAGACCATACTATTACTAATTAGCATTAGGTGTTTGTTAACAAAAATCAGTTGATGATAGCGATATGTTGCTATCATACATTAAAACATGCTTCTTGAGGCAGTCCTGCTCAATTTAGCAACATTCTGCTTTGCAAGTGACATTGCTTGTTTCTGTAAATACGTACTAGCAGTTATTTCTGTAGTAAACAGAAGTGAAAAAAAGCTTGTCTTAGAAATATGATCTTCATATTATGCATTCAGCATATGAATAAATATGCCTTCAGCAACATTGTGGTAAGTATCTGGATTTGTATATTTGTGTATATTTGACTCTTTGCAGAGAAAAGAGTCTGATCAGGTTCAAACACTTAGCATGTTATGCTCCACGTGCACTTTTCCATTGTTCATTATATTAAATTGCTGGGGGAAAATATATAAGATACATTAACAAAATATCTTGATAAATATGAACTTTGAAGATTATTTCTGCCTGCTGTATCCGGATTTGCAGGGTCAGATGAATAGATACGATGAAAAAATGTTTCTATTCCTAACTGAAGATTATTCCCTGTCTTCAAATTTAGTGTTAATCTAATTTGTTTTATTTTTACACTTTTTAGCAATATCCACAGGTCTTGTATTAAGGCAGTTATACAGCTGAGCCACTTTTGCTTCCAGTTTATCAGAATTTGCATAAATACAAAAAAATAAAATAAATTTAAGAAACAAAGAAATATACAAAGCTGTTTGTTTGTTTGTTAGAAAGAAAATGATAGTAAATGCCTTTCAGGATGTTTCCATAGCAAATGTGCTTGTTTTTCTTAATAAAGAAAAATTAGGGACAGAAGTGTAAGCTAGAGAAGTTGATAAAAACTTTATTTTCTGTGAACTACTATTTTATTAGTTCCATGAACCAACAGGTTTTTTTGGAATTTAAACAAAACAAAACAAACAAACAAACAAAAAAAAAACAACACCACAAAAAAGCCAAAAAAAAAACCAAAACCTCAACTTGAGATATACAGATACATTCCAGAAAATAAAGGAAATAAAAAAATCCAAGAATTAATGGAAAAAAAGATATGAATAAGGCTCTTAGAATTATTGTTACATATGAGCTTCTGTCTCAGATAATTTATACTGGCTTTATACAGAAAAAATCACTTAAGTTAGATGAAAGCCATGGGACACTTGGTCCTAGCAGTGGATACCTATTTAAAAAATGCACTTTATGGAATGCTAATAGAAAGCATATAAATACATCATGAAACTTTCTGTTGTTTAAAAAGAATTCTCCATATTGATTCTGACACTCCCACAATTCAGGCAGTGACTGGAGACTGTAGGAGGGAATAAAAGTATTTCCCACTGCACAGTGCCTTACGGAATTTCAAATACTGATCATCTGTCCTGTGCAAATTAGTCCTTTAGGGTGACTCAGAAGAACCAGAGGGGGTTTAACATGCATTTCTCTATCTGCTGGTAGATACATGTGGTTCTTTCAATGTAATTTAAAGCACTATGAAATAGTTCTCCATTTCCCAGTGCTAGTGGAAAAAAAAAGGGCCAACTGGCCATGGTCATGGAAGTGTTGCAATTCTTAACTGCTGAACTCAGCTTTCCAGCTCAAGTTGAAAAATTGTACTTGGAACTCTGTACTTGACCATTTTGATTACTCATATAAATCTAGCTGGCTGCTTCTTTTATATTTGAATTTTGTATACCCATATGCCTAGATTAGGTGGCATCTTCAGAGGTTGGTAACACCTTCAAAGAGGATGGTGTCATAATGTTGCCAGGGACACTGTGACTATCTTATTAGAAACATGGTCCTGACAGCCACTATCCTGTGCGCTGAATGAGGACGTCCAAAGAACAGTAGGCTTTCCAGGAGGCTTTAGATTGTCAGCCCTACAAAGAAACTCAGCTGAAAAGAAAACAGAAGATCAAGAAAAAGCACTAGAGTAAAAGTGAGTTTCAGGAAAAGTTATGGAAATACAAATGCTGAAGAATTCAATCAGATCTTTTTCTTTATGCTCCAAGTAAAGAACATATTGTGTGTCAATATACATGTTCAGGAGAGCAACAAAAAAATATACATATTGATCAACAGAGTTCAAAACTTGTTTCAGAGTGTAAATTACTCTGAGTAGGTGCAATTAATTTGGAAGTGCAAACTGGGATTAAGCATTTAGCTCTGTATAAGCGGATGACTGAATCATCATTATACAACCTAACCTTTCAGGTGCCTGAAGGATGGAGGAATACTCTAGTGCAAATTCTCCTTCATTTGACCCCGAAGACAAATGCAACAGCCCTGAGAAATTCTTTTCTTTACCAGCTGGAATGAGTTGCCCAAATCTGGTCACTGACAGTCTTAAACATGTCAATCTCAAAACTGCTTTTGAAAAATTTGCACAAATTACTGAAAAGCCTCTCAGGCTTGCTTGACAGTAGGAAAACTAGGGATAGCTGATCATGCTATCGTTTTCTAATAGCTCTTTGTATGTGCAATTCTACATAAAATCTGAGTAGATCATGATAAAATAGTGGTCCTGAATATAAACATACATTATAAATGCTCCATTCTAAAGTGTACAACATTTTGGCACTGAAATAAGCTATTTACTGAAAAGCAAAACCAACAAAAAATTATGAAAATACACATAGATGTTTTTCTCAAATATTTTCTCAATCAGTCTCAGTTTACTAGTGTGTATACTGGATAGTTCAACTAATTAAAATCAGATGCACTAAATGTTCAGCTATCTGTGCTCTGTAAATTGGTATCAACCTTGCATGAATACTGCAATACTTAATAAAAATAAAATACCTTTATAATTCCATATATTCGTTGCTGCTACCTTACTTTGATAAAATTCTGCCTCACTAATTGAGGGTTTATTCCCTGGAGAGGCCATAGGCCCTGTGCTATTGTGTGGAGAATTTTGTATACTTTTCTTCAAATTATATTTTTTAATACACTGATTTCAATTGGTTACACTGCTGAAAATGTTGTCTATTGTTTAAAAAAATTTATCGTTTAAACTTGCTGCAACGAAAAAAAGAGACCTACTGTTCAGTAAAGCACTAATACCCAAAACACATTTTGTAGTCACTTTCAGTGCCCAATATATGTCAGGCAGGTTATCAGGTTAGTTTGAGTATCTCTGTAAGTGAAGCTACAGCTATTTCTTCTTGAAAGACAATTAAATCAAATCAGCTCATAATATGGCTTTATATGATGGATTTAGATCAAGTCAATCCTCAAAAAAGATCCAATGACAGCAGCATATATACTTCATGAATTACTTTGGTGCTTCAGTTTTATAAGCTTTGCTATTTTCTCTTCATTTTCATAGGGTTAAACTTCTAAATTGCTTTAATTACTACCCTGATATAACCTACCACCTATATTCTTGCAGTCCAGCATTTCTATCAAATTGAATGTGGGAAATCTTACCTGGCAGAGCTGGAATCACATCTCCTCAGCATACTTCTCATATTCAGCATCTGCATAATGGTTAACATAAAAATGACTCATACAATTCCATAACAAACAAACAACAGGGTTGAATGAGTCTCTGATGCATTAGAAAAACAGTCTACTTATTTTACTGCTTATAAATGAATTTAGGAACCTTAATGTATTCTAAAATTTAAACATAGGTCCCTTGATCTTCTGAAGGTGGAAGAGATAAGACTGCTTCTCTTCTAAAACCTTTTGTCTATATATTTAAATTACTGTATTGCAGAAGCTTATATGCATAAAGCGTATAAACTGCATCTGACACAGACCCATGTTCTTGGCGAAGGCCTCTAGGCACACATGCAAAAGATCCTTTACACTATCAGGTGTACAATGATCATAAAATATGATTGTATTCTTTTTTATCAAATGTTAATTTAGGAGTCTCTTCATGCCAACTTAACTACCTTTCCACAAAGTGACCTTGGGTACACTATTTCTTGTATTTACTTCAGTTTGAGATACGTATTCATTTCATATCAAGGAAGTGATGATTGGGCTTGCCTCAGTTTGACTTATCAGTACATTTGTAAATTAAAAAAATAAAGGTTTTTGTACTGAAGAATATAAATCTGTATTATATAGAAGTGTTCACAAAGCTGTAACAGCAAATAATTGCATATACTTAATTTTGCAGTACTTCTGATTTTTATATCTACTATATAACACTCACATATTTAAACTTGTATGCTTTAACATATTAAGCTTGTACATGCCAGTATATTTTAAGTGCTTATTATTTACTTTTCAGTGAGCATTGGTTTCAAAGAAATGGCAATAATATAAAGTCCTTGCACACTCTTTGATTTATAAATCATTAATATGATTGAGCTGTAGCAGGTCTACATATTCATGGTAAATTCAAGTATTGAAATATACTGTGAACCTTACACTGAATTTCTTCAGTATAAAAAGTAGCAATCAGCAATCTCAACAGAATGTGGTCTCTCACTTCTTTATATTAGCTCTAGGGTATTCAGTTTATTGACCAAATTTTTCAATATATTTTTAGAACTAAAACTAATCTGACAACTCCTCTGCTTTGTTATACAAATCAAGAATTTCTTTGTTACCTTGCCATTTTTATTTACTCAATAACATCATTATTTTAAGAAGTACTTCCCATTGTGTATATTTCCTGTTGTCTTATAGGATTTGTGTGACACTAAAGGTTGTCAAGAATCAGTCCTAAAAGATTTCTAACAATACTACAGGCAAATCTAACAGATGGGACAGAGAAGCAGCAGCAGTAAAGGTTTACCCAGATTAGTAAACTGTTTCCAGTAGTGGCCATTATCAGATAATTTAGATGTCTTTAAATGTTATTGGAACTGTAAAAATAACTGTCTATATCCCTGTGCCTTATAATTAGATAGAGCTGGTGCTGCTTTAATTTGTCAGAGGTTTAAACCCCAAAAAAAACATGCAGCTGTATTTTCAGGAATGTCAACATCCCTTGACTGAAATGTCTTTTCTAAAACTACACTTTATTCTAAATAAAAAAATTTTAAACTCTTTTACAATTTACTCTTTGTATTTAGTGGGGATTTCTCTCTCGTTCAGTTCTCTAACTGCTCTTCAAGTTTGGAAAGGGCTAAGTTTAAACAACTGCAGAGCTATTTCACTAGCTGTTGCCATTTTAATTCTTACACACTCCTTTGAAGAGGTGCTCTCAAAAAAATGTGTGCTGCTACAGCCCAGAGAATAGGATTTATGACATTAGCTGTGCATGTCTACTTGTTACTCTTCACTTGCTCACCTGTGGGTCCTGCACCTGTGTATCCAGGTTCTGCACTTTGGATTGTATTTGGTTTGCATGTACATGGAGTACAGTGTCTTTTTTTCCCTTCTGAGTTTGCACAGAATCTAGTACATCAGTTTCAATTTCAATAACTAAGTCTCCTGGCTGTCATTATAATATGTAGAATAAACCCCAGCCTCTCACTGAATATCTCTTGATTTGATCATATTTAAAAATATACACCCTTATAAAAAGGTTTGTAGAATTGCACTAATGTGATTCCCCAACCTGTGCTTTTAAAATATGTATCCACTCTGCCTTTATGTTATTTCTAGATTTATGGCACTCCTGTGAATGTTCTGGCAATAAATTGCCAGTCCTGCATTATTCATTGAAATAATGCATAATATCATAGGAATTCATTTCAAAATAATTAGCGCTAGTAAGCCCTTTAAATTTAACAACAGATGAGAAGCCATCTGCCTGCTGCTTTAGATTCATTAAGTAACCACGTCTAAGTCAAGGTATTTCAGAAGCTAAACAGAACCAAATGATTAGAGCCAAAGCTAACAATAAGTATGAATTTGTTTAAAATATTTCCCAGGGTTTGCTAGTATGATACACCTTCTTTAGACATACAAGCTAAACAGGCAATCCACAAGAATTTCAATCATTGTGAGTCATGAACATTCCAGCTACAAAATCACCACTGGCTACAGTGAGAACTCTATATCTAACTGTCATGTAAAGGCAGATCCCTTAAATATTAACTAATAAGGATGTCAGAAAGAATGAAGATTTTAAAAACTTGATTTTTAAAGATAATCCTCTTTACAAGCATCATCCAGCTACTCTTTCTCCATGAATACAGCCCCAGAGAGGCTGCATAAGCCCCTTAGTCCATCAAGTCAACAGTGGGTAGAAGGATTCCCAGGGGTGGGTCAGAGTTCCCATCACAAAGCATGAGACACAAAAAAAGAGCCTAAAAAGAGTCTTTTTATTAAAGACTCAGCACTAAAGCAAACTTGAATTTCTACACCTTCCTGGCACACAAGTATTTCTGCCATCTTCAGAAGTCATTTTGGGTACTTTTCAAGATAATCCTGGTGTCAATAGATACTAAGGTACCTGCTGTTCTGCTCTCTGCAGCATCAAAGAAGTAAAAAATGTCTCAGGTCAGTTCCCGCTTTGGACTAGAGAAAATCAAAAGTCACAGCTCTCACTTTTCAAGCTCTGACTTTCATTGTCACCAAAGAGGCCTGACTGGAAGAAACTCCCACCTTTTCCGTGGAAGCAGGGTGTTCCAAATTAGAAGAGTAACAGCTCAGTTCTGAAGCTGAATTTGTAATCAAGTAGGAAGAACAGGAGGCCAAATGGAAAAACACTCAATTTACAATCTCCAGTTGAGGTTTTCTTTGTAATATTTCTTCAGGAATTTGAAAAAATAAAACTCAACAGAATTCAACTGTTTAGTCAGGCTGGGGACATTTCTGCATAGCTTTTGAGCCAAAATATTGGATCATTGTTGTTGATTTCCAGAACAGTGCTTTTTTGGTCAATATTTTCCTGGAAATTGTTTGCATAGGAACATGCATGAGACTGCTATTCCAGTACGTGCTGCCTGAATTCAGTTTCTTGTTAGCAAGCAATTTAACTTTTTTGTATGAGGCCTGATTAGTTGGAGAGTTTGAAGGCTTTATGGTAAACTTTGGACAAATCCTACACTGGTTAGCAACTTTAATAGGCAAGTACTACAAAGATAGTTTTATGTAGTCTTTTAGAGTTGAACACTGCCCAACACAAAATAATATGAATAGCCAAATATTACATAAAAAAACTTTTGCCCAATTTGGCATCCATGTCATAAATCGGTATTTCAGTCTTTAGTTATTTTTCTGCAACTGTTTTTGGGAGCATATGCCATGAAGTTGAATCTTCCTTTATAGGTGCTGTGGTTTAAGCCCAGCTGGCAACTCAGAACCACGCAGCTGCTCGCTCACTCCCTAACTTTTCACTCCCCCTGCTCCCAGAGGGATGGGGAGGAGAATCAAAAGAATGTAACTCCCACAGGCTGAGACAAGAACAGGCCAGTAACTAAGGTATAACACAAACCACTGCTGCTACCACCAATAATAACAATGATAAGGGAAATAAC
>WYDI02019772.1:0-11370 GCA_009867235.2 Psittacus erithacus | reverse complement strand
CCAAAATCAAAAACACAGCACTGCATCAGCTACTAAGAAGGAGAAAAATGACTGCTACTGCTGAACCCAGGACAATAAGGCAATGCTTTAAAGCCAACTATCCCTTAAACAGTTCCCCATAATTCTTCTGAAGTACTAGAACCGCAAATAGGAAATTCAGTTTTAGAAAGGCTAATCTGCTATAACTGTAAAAAATATACACTCAAAGCTGATATCACACTTAGGTCAGAAATAAATGGCAAGCCTTGGGCAGGTCAAAAGCACAGTTAGAGAGTATCATCTCATGTGGTTGATGTCACATTACCCTCCACACAGGGATTCAGTGGATAAGGGAAGGAAAATCCAGGTACTTATACCGAATATTGACATACACTGCCCAAGTCCTTCTATGGATTTCAGAAGCCATACTGTGATAACTAGTCCACAATAGCTGTGCATACTTTTCTCCAAAAATGGGTTAACTCTGCAAAGATCAGCATTAACTCCTACACACATTTCTGCTGGAAATCTATCAGGTTGCTAGGGTGGAATGCTGTGCATAAAGGCTGCTCCCTGGCTGCATACCCTCCATGCATGCACATGAAGCCCTAATTATGAGGTATATATACAGTAGAGCTTCTATGGGTTAAGGAGAAGCATCAACAAATACACTACTTCTTTTGCTCCATGAGTTATCCTTTGAAGCATTTTTCTGTTTCTTTGTTTATGCTTGTATCACCACATGGGAGGCTGTTTCATACTTCACTTTTATCATTTTGACCATAAATAATGCCTAATTTCTTACTCTTACTCTTCAATTCCATTGTAAAATTCAAAACAAGTGCTGAATAGCAAGCAAAAACTGAAAGGGGGTGATCTTTTGCTGTAAAGCAGGACTGCACTTGCCCAATTTCATTACCAATTTAGACATTGAGACTTCTTTTCTTTTGCAAAATCAGTTAAGGTCTATACAGTGGAAATACCTCTTCAGTTTTTGTCACATAATTACATTATACACCTTCATTAATTTATTTAGTTATTTATTTATTGGTGCATTTATATATTTTCTTGACTTTGTCTCCTGATGGGGAGTGAAGGGTAATTTCTTTCTTCTTTTCAAGTCTGTTTCATCCTGTTCCTGATGTACCTAATTTAAGAGTTCTTTGCCTCCTACTTCCCTAGAACCTCTTAATTTCTGGAAGTCCAGCATTAAAGTCATTAAGGGTGGACACAGGGGTGACTTAAGTGTCCTTACAGGCTAAGCAGTATGTCTGCAGCTAAAGGCAAAGAAAAGATGGAAGAAGAACTATCTATTCCTGTTGCCAAAGCTTATATGCTATTTCCGTAGCTTTCCCTTCTCCAGAAGGAAAATTATGAGACTGAGGTTATTCTGTATTACTACACTAGCACATAAATCTAATTACCAAATACCTTGAGAGCCCATATATGCCAACATGGACAATATTCTCCATTTCTTAAATATTCAACTATTCAACCATGCAGCTTTCTAGAATATAAGAGTAGAATAACAGAACAAACCAATCCTGGCACTGAGAAAAAAATCACAGGTGAATTTCTTGAACAGCAGAGAGGCACAGAGAAATTACTTTTTGATATACAGTATAAATCCTTTCCAAATCCACACAGGTTAAAAATGCTAGTTGTCTTATTTGTTTTATAGCTTAACATATTTGTTTCCTTTATGTTTAAGATGCCCTAAACATACATGCTCACAAGTATAGGTAACCTGAAATAAGAAGGTTGGAAAGATTTATAATGTTGCCAGAGCTGTCATATAGGGAATGTTTCACTGTAAGAACTATGAAAGTATTCTGTTTACCACTACTTTTAAAGTACATCTTTTCTTTTATCTTTTTCTTTTTTAATCCTAAACTACAAATATCAGTGCTAAAAGATAAATTATTCATTACAACAGCTGCTTTGTCTCTGTCTTGCAGGTGGAAATCACAAACATAGCAAACACTGACAGAATTAAATTTGAATTACGTTTGCAAAATTTGCATCCAGTTTTCATTTTCTTACATTGAGGTTATGTAAACCAAGTCCCTCTGTAGTCCCTTTCTGCTGTTTTCCTGTACTCATGTCTAGGTTCATGCTGAAAGGATTTCATATCTTTATGCTTCATATATCACATTGTATGTAATAGGGGAGGAATTTCTTAAGGTTTGCTGGGCTAGAATTCATCCCCCAAAACAAAGACAATAAAACCTAAGCAAAATTTGTTCCACTACTATGTTTACCTGCCTGACAAGCACAAAAACTGTAATAATAATAACAATATTTTTTAAGTATGCCCTTTGATCACTGTGTGTCTCTCATTTCAGCCAAATACCTACCACATAACAACTGTGATTGATTGTTATGCAACCGAGAAAGTACTTGGTTAAGTTTTGCAGTTCTTTTGTGTAAAGTTTCAGCAGGCAATCTTCACCCAAAAAACCCACAAACCTAAACCAGCAACTTTGGAATACGGCCCAAAATACAGAGCAGTTCTCTAAACATTTAGAAGTGCGTTATCCCTTTCAGGTCAAAAAAAAAAAGGCGGCAAGAGTTCTGAGGTCATTTGCACAAAAACCTAAATCATTCTGCTGATAGGGGAACTCCTCAAAGAAGAGGAAAACTTCTCATATTTAGATGATGAACACCTATACGGCTCTCCCTCAAAAAAAACCCAAAAAAACAAAAAAAAAAAAAAAAAAACAAAAAAAACCCAAAACAACTTGCTTAAAATTTCTGTTTCTATGTCAGAATAAATAAATTATACCAAAATATAACAATCTCTGAATCATTCTATTAAGTACTGTTACTTCTTCACAACACCTTAAGAGTACAACCAAACTGCCCTCCTGCAATGTACAGCATCCACAACAATCAACAGCAGTCAATGAATTCTAATTTTATGCTCACTTCAGGACATCTATTATCTTATATTTTTAATTTAAAACATATTAAAAATGATGCTATATAAAAACGAAACAATGACAAGTTTCTAAGGTGAAATGTAAAACTTACTCTCTAAACTTGTGCTTAGTTTTTAAGTCTTCATTTTGTTGTGACTGGTTTTTTTGCCAGAGGACAGGGTCTTTCCAACTCCCCCTCAGGCATGGACGTAACTGGGATATTTATGTTAAGGATTTAATTATTTATTGCAAAACAGCTAAATGTGTTTCAGCATTCTCCACTTAAGAGGTATTATTATATTGTGCTGGATTCAAGTTTGAGAATTGGAACCTATTTACATACAGACAAAAATGTTCCCTTTTAGAGAACTACGTGTTGGGGCTTTTTTCACTATTTGTGTTTTTCTCCAGCTATGTTGCTTTGGCATTATAGTGAGCAGCCCCATTTCAAGATATCAGCTACCTCATTCATCTTGTATTCCTCCGTTGGAGTGTTCTCTAGATATACAAAAGAAAAAATCTGAAAAAAAAAATTCCAAAACTGTCTCCAATAGGAGATTCTAGTGAATGAAGAAAAAAACTGCAGGGGAACAAACACAGGGAGAAACTACTGCTTTTTACATTTTATTTCATGCAAAACCAAATGGAACATAACTTGCTCTGGGCATTTTTTTTCAAATATTGTGTAGAATACATATTCTTGTCCATTTACATTCATCAGACCTAAATCTAGAAAGTGCTATCATTCCAACCAAGAACCAGAGACAGAATCTAACTCCTGTGTTGTTCCGGTGTATGATAATGTGATCTCCATGACTGGAAATCTTCTCAGTGTCCTTGTATGCGGTGAAGATGTTATCAATCTTTCTGAGCAATGTCCATTCAGTTTCCTGCCTGGACATGAGAGAGAATGGACTAAAAGGATAGAAAGTACCACAGCCCTCAAAGAACAGATGTCTGTTTTGAAATACTTCCTGGTTTATAACTGGATTAACCAAATATTTCTGCTGCTCCTCAAATTTAGATATAAAACTGTATAGAAACGTTTACCCATTACTTGTCACAGACTGAACAAGCAATGGAAGCAGAGCACATCATTAGAATTAACTGCATTCCCTTCTTGCAGAAGGAATTCTTTTCTGATAGATATCACCTGGGGCTCCAAAGGAGGCCCTTTCATCATTTGTGGGATTTTGTATAAGGTATTTTGTGAAAAACTATTGGCTTGCTACTCAATGAATTTTGAAAACTGAAGCAAAACAAACTGCACATGCTTTATGTTTTCTGCCCTTTCTGTTTATCAAGAAAGAAGGAGCCCCCCAAAAAAGATTTAAGTATGGATCACTGCTAGACTTTAAAGTATTTGTTGGAGTACCTGATACTGACATTATTAGTGCCTTATTAGAAAACATTACAAAGTTAACACAGCTCTGAAAAGCAAGTTGGAATATTATACCCTCATCAAGTGTGAAGGCTGCAGCTTGCAGATCACTGACATAGTCACAGGGATCCAGAATGGCAGCACAGAAGGAAGAATGTTTTCAGGAGCATATCTCATATTAGTGAAGTTCACTGGATATGGAAGACTTTAAAAAATCACTTTCTTACCAGTTTCTTATACTAACTCCTCTCAGAAATGACAGAAAGCTCAACTTTTCCGTACATGTCTCAGATTTTACATTAACCATTGTGTTCTTTGGGTTTGTCATCAATCTCCTATAGGCATTTTGACAGAAGTTTATGATTTTCTATAAAAAGCTTTACATGTTTATTTACTGCAGTGGTATATCAATGAACAGAACATCAAAGTGAATGACTGAATATTAAATAAATCAAAAGCACAGTTTCAAAAACACTTGAAGTGGAAAAACATTTCATTTACAAAACTATCAATTCATTATTTAATGTATTTACTTTCCTAATACTAATCCCAAACATTGCAAAGGCAAGGCAATCACTAGCCCAACACAGATAGGCAGAACATTGCAAAAGCTTTGTTTTTCCTTCAAGACATCGCAGCCGGGGATCAGTTAAGCTACACAGAACTACCCCTTTCTTTTCCACAAAAGCAGGTAGTCAGAGATGACAGCCCTGCATAAAGCTGTACAATAGAGAGGTGAAACACAGGAAGATTAAATTTCCACAAAAAAAAATTCCCAGGAAAGTTTACCTCCCCATGGAGAAACAGGATTAAAAAAGGAGAAAACGTTTTCCCAAAACTTTGCCACTCAATGTAAAAAAACCACAAGCTAAAACTAGGGCACAGAATGTTGAAGTGCGAATAAACTTTTTCCAAAGTGAATGACTACATTTCATGGCAATAATTTTAAATATAACATAACATGCAATAAATTAATGATAAATATTGTGATAGAGTTAAAAACAGAGATTACAAAGTTTATAGTCACACAGTCCAAAAAGTCCAGCAAAACAGGGATGAAGATTATAAGAAATTGGTTCAGAAAAGTGGGATGAAGAATGCAATGGTCACATAGAAAAAGAGTGACTCATAAGAAAACAATGCAAAAAAGAATAGTAGTTAGGGAAAAAAAAAAAGGTAACAAAATTCCAAATTAAAATTCTGATTCCAGTAAGGATTTTCGGACATCATCTAATTCCTATGATTTATTATTTCCTCAGTAGAACTACAGCACTGAGAAACGATGGTGTTTATATTAATAGAAAATTATAAATGTCACTGCAATCAGTAACATCGACTTTCTCTGTCATCAGCTAGTGGCCCGGTGCTGATCAGATGATCAAACTAAGGAGACTAAATTGGTAAACCAGCTGGAGAAAGCATTTCTAATATGATTTAAAGCAGCAACAAGAGAAGAAACAGAAGAGCTTTCTCATTTTGTTTTAGTTCACTTCTATCTGTAACATTGTGAGTTCATTTACACCTATGAACAGTGTGTATAAAATCCTTCTCTAATACTTTAATTAACCATAATTTATCCCCTGTCAAAGGGATAAATTACATCACAATCCACATACAGTGGAAAGAGAAGATTTTATTTTTTTTTATTTCCTTCCCAGTTGTATTTTTACAACAGGAAATTTACATGCACAAATTATGAGGAATCAGTATCTGTACTCCCTTCCACTCCATCAGGCAAATAACAAAATAATCAGAAAAGGGCACCACATTGCACTGTTTGTGATTTGAATTGACTGAATGAGAGTTTGACAAGCCTAAAAGGCCAGCAAGAGACACACAGAGTCTCCCTCATTAGATTTTGCACAACAGTGACTACAGAGAGCTATGAATACACAGCACTATGAATAATAAAACATCTGTGAGTTACATAATGTCACTAGCTAGGTTCCAAATGGTATGTATATATTAACCTACAAATATAGGCTGGTACTTATTTAATACAAAATAAAAAAAAAAAAAAAAGGTGTTTCTCAAAGGCCCTGGAAGTCCATTATGCTATCCAAATCTCACATATTCCTCTAAGGAATGTGATGCTATTGTTATATCACAATAAAAAACGGTTACTTCATCAGCTTTTAGTGACAGGCAGCAATATTTTTGGGAAATCCACCAACTTTAATGAAACTCTTAAGTGAATATAAATTCTTGCATATTCAGCTGCTTGGAGTCTACAAAGAGAAAAAAAAATATATGAGGAAGTTTTATACATATTAAGACTTAATATTTTCACATTTCATATTGCCATTGAAATGCACTGTCAAACCACTAACACATAGCACCTTCTGACAAGAGGAAAAATCTTTCTTTGTATCACTGCAGACTACACACAGCTTGATTGGAATCCTCTGTTTCAGAAATGCACCACCACCACCACCCTGGTGACACATTACTTTAGGATTTGTATGATTTATGTTAGCTTTAATGAATGATGTGCTGCTTTTTCGTTGCTGAAGTCAGGCTTCTTTTTAAGCAAATATAGTACTCTCTTTACAGTGTAATACAGAAATTGATCAGTAATTATAAAGAGGAATCAAAATTACAATTACTGTGTATTCTTTTTAATTACTAGTTCAGAAACAGAAACATAGGACTACTGTTTCAAACACAAGTCTGAAATCCCTAGAGATTTAAATGAATATTACATTTTTTCAAAATCACCTTTTTTTGTGTCTGTGAAATTACTCTTTCAATTAGTAGAAACACATCACTTGATAAAAAAGCAAAGTATATGTTATTATTCTTTTATAGGTTGATATCATTACATAGAAAAGTCTTTAATAATGAGTACTACACTGTTTATCATGTAGTCATACTTAGAATCAATTTTGCCAGTTTACTACACTGAGACTTGATACAAAACCCGCTGAAGTCACTGAGACACATTTTTCTTTTACTTCCTTGATTCCAAAGTAGGCTTTTATAAAGGTAAATGCTCTTCATCCTTTGACTCTAGCATGCAGTACTCCAAGCCCATCTCACAACTGCTACCTCATGTTGTTATAACCTCAATGGCAAGTTAGTGCAGGAGAGGTTTATCCAGTACAAGGACTATTGGATTTATGAAATCAGATGAAAACAGATGGCCTCAGACTAAGGGTATTTAAAGGAGATTTTAATTTTTAATGAAAATAATTTGAGATTGGGTATATAACCAAAACTCAGGTATGCATTTGATCTTATCCCAGAAATAATTCAAGACAGATCATCCAGGTTACCATATGGACTGTATTTTATTCCTCCTATTAAAAGTAGATTACAGAAGGGAAAAAGCTACTTATGATATTTCAAGCTTACCAGTACTCATTTGAGTAAGATAATAGTTGAGGGAAGCATGATTGGCAACCATTCCAGCTACCCAAAGTACAAATCTTCACAGCAGAATTTCAATGGATTATAAAACTGAGTATCAAAAGATCTAGTGATAATTTGATCTTCCATTTTTTAATAAAGTAATACTTCTTCAGGTATCATAATTTACATATTTTTTTCCTAAAGAAATTCCAATATTTATATTTTCTCCTAAAATAAAGTGCCATACTGTGAAGAAGTATTATGAAAACTCTTAAGTGTACACTGAAGTATTAGATATGTGCAATATTAAAAAGTCTGTTGACGTTCAAAAACCATGAAATGCACACAGTGTGTCAGAAATTTGGTATAAGGTGCCAGCCATTGATGCTCATGTCTAGGGACATCCAGTTGCCTTTTCTTTCCTGGTTATGGCATGTAAAGAAGCAGCCACTGCAGCTGTTCAGGCTCTGAGACACAGATGCACAAACCAGAGAGATGATACAGATGTCCAGAACCTACCCACCTGCCACTTGGCTGAATTCACACTGGTTATTGCAAGATGTGGATAACCATCTGTACTTCTGTCTAATACTGACACTTATGGGTATTTTTTAAAGAGTTAATCACTGAAGTAAGTTAAAGAGAGCATTTAGGAAAAATCAACCCTATTTACTATATGCACTACAAGAGCTGTTGTAATTCTCTCTTGGTGCAGTTCAATATGCCCAGCATATTAGAGATTCAGCAGAGTCATTACCTAATGCATTACAAAAGAAAGTTTTTACTGTATTTCCAATAAATTATACAAAAATTAAATGGCAATATTTTAAGGACAATTTTTTAATGATAGTAATGGGGAAAAAAATCATTATTCTGAAAATGGCAAAGCTGAAATTCTTATGCCAGAGTTCAAGATTCTGAGTTTTTAAATTCAATATACAAAAGCACTGCACATGTGCAGATAAGTGTCCCAGAACTTTATAATATTATGGCATCAATTAGCAAATTCCCATTGGCACTCACAAAACATGGATATTATTTACTTAAGCAATCATCACCATGTCCTGTAATGTAAGACATTTTACATCCATTTACTACACCAGAGAGTCAAAACACAGAAATCTAAGGTGTCTTCTTTCACACCACAAAAAAAGATCAGTGTCATCAGCAAGAATGCAATGTAAAATCCCAAATTCCTACTTACCAGTTCTAAGTAGTAAACCACACTGTTACAGATTATTCATTACAAATTAATGTAGCTTATGCCATAAATACAACCTTTACTGAGACAGGCACTCGGTAGGATAGAAATATGTTCTATTGTATGCATGTATTTTATAAATGTAGAAATCTAATAAAGCATATCAAGGGAATTCTAGAAAGTTAATAGACTAAATAGCATTTAAAAAATCTTCCATCTTCTTTTAAACCTTGCTAATGTTCCATCTTCTTACATCACTTACAGTAATGAATTCTATAAAGCAGAGGTCCTGACATTTCTGTCTGACCTCCCACAGTCGTAAACTCTATTTTTGGAAAGCACTTTTCACTTTGGAACATATTGCAATAAGCCACAAACTCAGTCAAAGGTACTAAAAACAAATTAATATAAAAGTCACCCTCACAACATGTAAAAAACTGCTATATATTTGTGAAAAGTCATCCTACTAGAAATAACTTCTTGAGCGAAATAGAAATCTGTCTGGCGCTGCTCACTGACAGTTCTAATTTCAGTGAGGATGATTCAAAGCAAAGCTCAAAAGGCTCCACAACACAATGCAAAATGAAATCTTGATATATTTAAAATCTAATGCTATCTTTAGAAAGTAACTTTACTTTTTAAAAAGGAGCTTAAAATTTAAAATACAGTTTATTAGCATTGCATCTGTGGTTTTACCATGTTGTATTTCAATGTTAATGCCAGATATTGACACCATCAACATTAGAAAAATAAAAGAAAATTAGAAAAATAAAAGAAAACTAAAGACTGCCCCAAGTGAGTTTACTGGTTTTAGCTCCCTGCATACACTTCAGGTTCTCTGGGAATGGGTTCAGATGTCTGTACATAATACAGGCACAAGCTTTCCTCAAAAGCTATGGTCTGATTCATAAAAATACCCAAACAGACAATCTCTGAAAGACAACAAGCTGAATTCAACAGCTAACCAGCAATTATCACTCCTTATCACTGCAAGATGCTTAGACCAACTTCACACACTTTTAAAGATCTGAAAAACAAGGTGAGCATGTCATGACACATGTAACTGCATGATCCTTCCCCTTTCAGTATCCTCTGTACACTACAAACTTTTCATCATGCCCAGAAATACCAGACTAATTGCACCAGGAAATCTATCTTTTTTATTCCACAATGCTATCTATAGCTGTTTCTTTCAGACTCCCTGGAGCTTTAATTCACAACTTTTTAATGTCCTCCATGGGGAGTATTTCAAAAGGAGGGATGGAAGCAGGATGAAGGCAAACAAGAAAAACACTGAGTATCCCACAGCTTGTCTAGTTTCCCCTTAAAAAAGTGGGCTTCTAAGGACAAAGCTTATGTACAGCTGTGTTACTGCCAGCACTGAGTATGTAATCAATGGTTTCAAAATACTATTGAATTAGTTACTTCCTTACTATGTCTTTTTTCCAGCTTGTTGAAAGTCTTTACTCACTATCAACGCATTCACACTTCACAGTCATGAAATACTTGAATAAAAACAATATGTTTCAAACAATCACAAAATAATAAGCTTCATTTTCTTCCCTAATATGATACTTTAGGAAAAAAGGTAATCTAGAAAATATTTTTTTCTTAAATGCAGCAAGGTTAAATCTAAAGTATTCTTTGATGAAAGTGCACTGAAATATATACACAGAATTGTCCCATACACATAATAATGAAAATTAACATCTCTTTCAAAAATTTAGCAAGGAGGCAGTTTACAGATGTTAAACAAAAAAAGCATTTGCTCCGAAAACCAGTTCTCCCAAACTCAGTGAAACAGAAGATTTTAAAGTGTTTCTACAATATCATACTGCTCTTTACAGACATTCTATGGATCTCATCACCTTACAAACAGTTCATAAACAAAATGGATCAAACAGTTTTCTCTGACTGAGACAATGAAAATTTATTCTCTGATTTCACAAGTATAGCCCCCAAAAGGTTAGTACTTGTAGCAGACCTAGGAATGAAGATTGACTCTTCTCACTTCTAGCCCAGCAACAGGTAATACAAGTCTATCTTTCTGCCCCTCCATAGAAATGTCATTGCAAGGTTAGCAAAGTCAAATATGTTAACTATCTTCTATTATTAGGAGTATGATAAGAAAACAAGTGAAATGAGACATTTCTATGAAAATGTGCTCTGTAGAATCACAGAATCATAGAATGGTTAGGGTTGGAAAGGACCTCAAGATCATCTAGATCCAGCCCCCCTGCCATGAGCAGGGATGCTTCATCCTAGACCATGTCACCCAAGGCTCTGTCCAACCCAGCCTTGAACACTGCCCCGGGTGGAGCATTCACTTCTTTGGGCAGCCCATTCCAGTGCCTCACCACCCTCACAGTAAAGACTTTCTTCCTTATATCTAAACTTCCCCTGTTTAAGTTTGAACACGTTACCCCTTATCCTATCGCTACAGTCCCTGATGACAACTCCCTCTGCAGCATCGTTGCAAGTCCCCTTCAGGTACTGGGGGACTGCCATGAGGTCTCCACACAGCCTTCTCTTCTCCA
>WYDI02019769.1:0-23730 GCA_009867235.2 Psittacus erithacus | reverse complement strand
TTCTCATTGACCAACACCCCCAAGTCCTTCTCCACAGGGCTGCTCTGAATCTCTTCTCTGCCCAACCTGGAGCTGTGACCGGGATTGCTCTGACCCAGGTGTAGGACCTTGCACTTGGCATGGTTACACTTCATCAGGTTGGCATCAGCCCAGCTCACAAGTGTGTCAAGGTCCCTGTGGATGGCATTCCTTCCCTCCAGCGTATCAACCGAACCACACAGCTTGGTGTCATTGGAAAATTTGCTGAGGGCGCACTCAATCCCACTGTCCATGTCACCAACAAAGATGTTGAAAAAGACCAGTCTCAGCACTGATCCCTGAGGGACACCACTCGTTACTGGTCTCCAGCTGGACATGGGGCCATTGACCACAACTCTTTGCATGCAGCCATCCAGCCAGCTCTTTATCCACCGAGTGGCGCACCTATCAAATTGATGTCTTTTCAATTTAGAGACAAGGATGACGTGTGAGCCAGTGTCGAACCCTTTGCAAAAGTCCAGGTAGATGACATCAGCTGCTCTATCCCTGTCCATCAGTTCCCTAGCCCTACCATAGAAAGCCACCAAAATGGTCAGGCAGGATTTCCCCTTAGTGAAGCCATGCTGGCTGTCATCAAGCATTGCTGTTTTTCATGTGATGAATTCTGATTTTAAATAAATATGTTTCCATGTATTTCCAATATAAACCTCTAATAACTGAAGCTGTCAAAAAGTACATAACATCCCAAGCCAACTATGTCAAATATAAATTAAATTACAACCAACTGAATATTACGTTTATTGTAGTTTGAATATTTTATGGTAGTTAGTGCCTTTGAAACAAGTCCTTTTTATTTATGTCTTTAATAGTGAGTTTTCAAGTGTGAAAATTCCATCTCCCATTTAAAAATGGGCCTATATTTACAAAGGGTTCAATGTTTTTTATAAACCACAATAGAAAAGTTTTCCTTAAAGTACATAAAAAAAATCAAAATAATAGTGCAGACATTAAAGGATATATGGTAAGGTGATGACCCATAAAACCCCCAAATTTCTAATTCTAAAGTTGATTTGCAAGGAAAGATTTCTAGGTTAATACTTGTGTTTCTTCTTATAAACCCCTGAGCTGTCTGAGCACATGTATCCCTTCATCTTCACCTCACAATGCAGAAAAAAGGAGCAAATAAGCAGAGAAGGAATGTGTGTTGTCCTATCTTTTCTTTGCTTTAAAACTTTATATATTAAAGCACCAAATCGCTTGGATACAAGCTTCATCAGCCATACACAAAAGCTATTTACATCTGCTCAGAATTTTCCCCCAGGAGGCATGTCTACTTCACACAGTGGAGTGTTGTGCAATGATCTCTGTGCTGTCTTGGAGATCAGCTTGGAGCTTGCCAGTGGGTGCTATGTCATCAGGACATTACCTAGTGCAGACATGCCCTGTGTTTGCTGTGCTATTCTCTTTTTGTTCATGTCTCTCTGTGCAAAGGTCTCCACCCACTTACACTGATTTTCAGAACAGAAGATATCAAATTATCAGTAAACCTGAATCAAAACCTGAAGTTCACCCACCTTTACAGTTTGGGAAGTCTCAATTCAGGTCCAATATTTGTATCTTACTCAGTTTGCTCTCTCTGTGACCAAAGCACAGCCTTGGACTGGACACATGCAAATGGCATAGCCATTTAGATCTGAATCTAGATCAAAATAATTTTAATGGCTGGTGACACTATTCACTGAGGTAATAGGCCTAAGTATAATTTGAAGTGTTTTGAGGAGTATTGGATTGACTAAATCAGATTAAGTAACTGACTTGGATATGAAATACTTTGCACACTGAAGAAAAGCTGATCATCAGCCATCAGCTTTCCAGCAGATTGATACTCAGAGGAGCAGCTGGGTTGGAGGCTGTCCAGTTGCCCACACACCAGTATCCAATACCATTTAGGATGCCTTCACCTACTCTTCCAGAAGGTTTCCCATGGGTTTTGTAGGTCTCCCATGGGTTTTGTATCATATCAGTCCCTTCTGTGAAGATGTCTCAGATAGCCTGAGAAATCTCAAATGACACTAGATACCTGTGAGTGGTCATCGCAGCTGACTGAATCATGGCCTAAGTGTCTATGATAGGTATCTGTTATACCTATAGACATCTATAAAGATAAAATTTAATTCAAGATCAAGCCACCTAAATTTAGGTATCCACATGGATGTAATAATTAAATTACAGCAAGCATCTATGTGTAGACAACTCAGCCAAGTCTTCACTGCTTTTGAGTGTGTTATTTCTATGGGAAGGCTGCTCCAGGTTATCAGTGTCCTGAATGTCACAATTGGTGCTCACAATTTTTAGCCTAGACTTGCAACAAATACAAGGACAATAATTTCTTTAAAATATTAAGCAGGTCTTTCTTCCTCTTGTGAAATAATACTCTCAGTCCCATTGGCTTGTTTGTTGAGAAGAAATACAGCTAGTGTATTCAGGCAGATCATGTGAATATGTGTGTGGGTGTTCCGGAGGGAGGAGCCAGTCAGAAGAGAACTGAAACACACCTTCATTAAGACAAAATGTCAATGAAATATGCTGTTCCACTCCATACCAATCTTAGAAGCAAAGATTAAAAAATAATCCCATGCTAAAATAAATAGACCAGAAGTTTTTACCTAACTCTGTACAGCTAACTAAAATGGATAACTGATGTTTCAGATTCTGCAAAGTTTCTCAGGAACTATATTAGTTGAGGTTTGTTTTTTGTTGGTTTTGTGGGGGTTTTTTTGCATTTGTTACCATAGATAATTATTTTTTTATTAGCTAAAAACATATATAAACCCTCTAAATATAGTTATCATGCAATTAAAAGCATGTATAAGACAAATGTGTTACGTATTCTGATAGTGTATATTTGTGATCCCAATGAACAAAAAGAAATTAAGAAACACCTCCCTGCTTAAAAAAGCTTAAACTATGGGCTTTTTTCAATCCAGCAATAGAGATATGTAAAAGAGGCATTGCTCAGTTGTGGGCTATATGTATGCAAAAGGCTTTGCTGCCTTTCTTCTTTTTTGGCTTTTCCTCTATAGGAACTACTCCTCGCTGAACATGAGAGAGGCCAAAGAACTCAGATGAACTTTTTACAGACCAGATGATGGATTTCACATGATGACAAGGTTGTGTCCCCAGTAATGAGGGATGTCAGCCTGTGACTATGTCTGCAAGGGGTTACTGCAGTGATCCAGGTTATCCCCTTCGCACTCTCTAGGGGAAATATCAGCCCAAGGTGAGCGCACTGACTTTAAGTTTGTACCAATGTCAGAATATATTGCCATTTTTTAAAACCTTTCTGTCTCAAAAGAGCTTTGATCTGGTCTTTTTCATGGTTATTCTATATGCTTTTCCTTACATGTGTCTTACAGTATTTCCAATTACATTAAATCTTGTTGCCTGTAAACCTGAAAGAGAACATGTGCAACCCACTCTGTGCACTATTTAAAACTTAGTTACCCAGGTAATTTAATTTTCCAGAATTAAGACTGGAATGTGAGGCTCAGAAGTACAGGTTTTGTCAAGTGTTGCTCTCACTTTTCGGTAGAGTTGAAGGTAGCCACTTCCTGGAGCCCTATTATTTGAAAGTAAGTAACTTGGATTCCAATGACCTTGTGCCAAGACGTAATGATTTTGGCTGGGATAGAGTTAATTTTCTTCTTAGTATCTAGTATGGGAAGATATTTTGGATTTGTGCTGGAAACAATGTTGATAATTCAAGGATGTTTTAGCTATTGCTGGACTGTGCTTGAACAGCGCCAAGTAGGGGCTTCTCACGCTGCCTTGCCAGCAAGTAGGAGGGGGGTGCACAAGAAGTTGGGAGGGGACACAGCTGGGACAGCTGATCCCAACTGACAAAAGGGATAGTCCAGACTACTTGGCACCATGCTCAGCATATAAAGCTGGGGGAAGAAGAAGGAATGGGGGGACATTCAGAGTAATGGTGTTTGCCTTTCCAAGTAACCATTATGTGTGATGAAGCCCTGCTTTCCTGGACATGGCTGAACACCTGCCTGCTGGTGGGGAGTGGCGAGTGAAACCTTGTTTTTCTTTGCTTGTGTGCACAGCTTTTGCTTTACTCATTAAACTATCTTTATCCCAAGCATGAGTTTTCTCACTTGCACTACGCCAATTTTCCCTTCCATCCCACTGTGAGGGGAGTGAGTGAGCAGCTGTATGGGTCTTAGTTGGAGGCTAAGGTTAAACCTTGACAAGAGCTGCAGTTCTCTGTGATGAGTGGAGGAAACTGACAGTGCAATATTCCTAGTTAAAAAAGCTCCAGATGCTTAATATGGTGCTCTTCCTTACTGGTACTTTCAATCTTTAGTTTGTTATCCTTTCTGATTCACAGTGGAGATCCTGTTTTCTTTGCTCTGTACGTTACTAAGTGGCAGGTGGCTGAATTTGGAATGGGGTTTATATGTTGGAGTGATGCAAGATTATAATGAAGTAGCATGTTGCAAAGAACAGGAATGAGAAGTAATCTTCACCATGAATTCTGATTTGGGCTACAGGCAACCCAGAGCTCTGAATTAGTACTGCTAAAAATAAATAATATCTAGCAATTATTAGAAAATATATGTTGCACTTGTGGCTTGTGCATTGAAAAGGTCTTCTCCAAATCTCTGTGTTGTATAGAATGATTTAATATAAGCTGACACTGAAAGTCAGACTCTTAAGCAGTGTGTTAATTGGTGTAACTTTGCCTTGGTTGGGGATCTGGCCTGAAGGTTGTTACCATCTTCACTTACTTCTTTCCTTGTGCTTCCAGAAGCTGCTGCTTGTCAGATGCTTGTTCCTAGTGAAAGTAAGCAGAGGTTACTGAGAGGAGAGACACAGGGAGCCTCAAAAACTGCTACATTGAGGGGAAAAGAAGATTTTCTGCGTGTATGTTGCAGGGAGATGGACAACAGAGTGATAGGGAAGCTGCTTGGTTCTGAGTTTTCTTTTAACCTTTAAACACCCTTCTACTTATTAAAGGTTGGCATATTTTGAAGGAATCATGTTAATTGTACTAATAATTGTTTGGTTACTGTTAACGATCATGTAGGGAACATTGATACAGAATGAACTATGAACAGTTTGAACTGTGACCATCATCTTCTTCCTCTGCTCCCAACTCAGATTGCTTATGAAAGACAGTGTTTAATATCAAAAACTACTTTTGATCACAGATAAGTCATGGAAAACACATGGAATCACTTTTAATTTTTACTTTCCCCATTCTTTAGAAGTCAACAAATAAATGTCACTGATTTTAATTTACATAAGAGATTTTTTCACACAGCTCTAAAAGTTCTCTCGTGAACAAGGGTGTTTTTTACTGAATGCTGTGTGAAAAGCTTGGTCTTGTGCTCTGAGTGCTTCTGCACAGAGGAGACTCTATCTGGGACTGTTGGTACCCAGTACCCAGCAGATAGCCCTCAGAGAGGTTTTCACTTAAATAATAAACTTGGCTTACTGAGATCAGTAGGCACTTTGACAGTGGTTTCAGGCGGGCTAAGGATTTTATCTAGTGAGTGTCTGAAATTCCACCAAAGTCAGTACTTGTGAGTCAATTTACTCATATGGGCAACTACATGAGCCATCTGATACAAGTTTAAGTTTTATACATCAGAGGATTTAAGGCCACAGGAACGCAATAGGTCCTCTATATTAATCTACGCCATGCCACAAGTTGTTAACTTTCACCTATATGGTTCTCTCTGGGGCCATGTGACTTTAGCTAAACCAAACATTCCAGTCCTGGGGTACCTGAAGTGGTAAATGTTACAAATGTTGCAGACTTGCTTTAGCTAGACATCAAGCAACAAAGTGGCTTCTTCATTAAAATAAAAAAAAAAATTAAAAAAAAAAAAAAGAAAGAAAAAAATCTGTAATGTTCCAGTCATCTGGATGTGGACAAAATTTACCTCTATTCCCAAACTTTCTGATCTTTGAAGGCAAATAAAGATGGAAGAATATTTGGTTTTATGCAGAATTGTACTGCTGGTGAATTGAAGGCAACAAAGAATGCACTTTTATTTTCATAGATCATGAACCTGGGATTTACATATACCACATAAGTTCTAAATCCTGAGAAGACTACCATGGTGGTCAAACATACCTGGATTACAGCACATTTTTGGTTGGTTGGTTTTTTTAAGACAGAAAGATGCTATTTGCCCTAGGTCATGGCTGATCCTTTGTTTTGCTAGAAGGTTGTTCCTTTATTTAATGTAAAATTTCTTAATTTCACTTTTAATTTTTTTCAAGTTTCTATTTTTAGCAGTCCAATGGCTTTATGTCTTTACCAGGCATCTTGATGGGTCTATAACCAACAGGCATGATTATTATCTTACTAAATCTTAGTGGCTACTGCTGATATCCCATCAGTAGGAGTACTATCTAGACACGAATCAGCTAGTTTACGTATGAGCTTCTAATTCCCTGTAATTGATATTCTTTAAATAATTAACACTTTGAAAACAAAATGTCAAAATATATGGAAAAATCAGATATCCATAAGCAATGTTGATTTCATCAGTCTGCACTCTTTTCCTTAGAGATCTACACCAATTTAGAAGACTCCGAAAGAAAAGGGATTCTTGAAAAATGTCATGTATCTCTGTCCATAAATTATATTTTATTTTAAATATTTTTTGAGGATTTATAAGGAAATAGAACTGAATAAAAAGTTAACACTCCTATTTCTGAGTTATGTATTAGTACTCTTTTTTTTATCATTATTATTTTTGAGGAATGAGATATAACAGGACATCAGAATCCAGAAAGTACGAAATGTAGGCATTAATTTACTTAGGACATGCAATTCACTGGACTCATTAATGAAGAGCTGGAAAGCTTATTCAATGTGTGCTCTGTGACATGAAGCCCTATATGTGATTCTAGAAGGTGGTGCTGTAATTTGCATTCTGAAAATAACAAATAAAAATAATTCAAAAGTTTCAGTTTCTTATCAGTTCTTCAAATCCAGTCTGCTCAGGTTCCCCAACAACAGTCTGAATGGCAGATTCAGATGCTTTATATCAGACAGCTTCTCTCTGTATCAGCCCCCTCCCCCCGCTTCTTTCTCTCACAGCCTTTACCATTTGCTTTGTATAAAGCGGAAGAAAATTAGTCATACTTTTGTTATAAACTCTGAGTTATATATTAATAGGACAATTAGGAGATAAACATACAACTTTGTTTTTAGAAAGGAATCTAAATCTCAGAGATGACATATGTATCTGAATACAGCTATTATGACACTGGACATGTGTATGGTGTTGACATGCATGGCGCACACTTAAATCTCTTGTGGTAGATTTCATATATCATATGCCTTTGATCGCCTCATGTGTTTTAGCTCCGTACCCTGTCTTTGTTTTATTATTTTTGTGATGGATGATTGCAGCTGCTCAGTGGACTGGAATGTTAGAAGTCTCAACAAAGAAATGTGGAGTTGCCTGAAGTTTAGGGCTTGAACACTGGACTTTAGCTAAAAGGTACAATAGGTTGTGACTGGTCAAAATAAGAGAAGTTTGATCACAATTTGAAAGTTTTTTCTGCAGGGGATAAGGTATTTCTTACTATACATGAATTCTTAAAGGTGTCTGCCTTTGACATTCATCATTCTTATTAAAAGGAAGAAGTATTTTTATATTGTTTAGAATTTTCCTCCCCTTTCAAATGCTGGGAAACAGTCCTCATTACTGTGAAGTAGACCATTTTTTCAGTTGTGGGAAATAAAAGTAAAACAATCAACATTAAAAAATAAGTGCCTCTGTAAATGTCAAAAAGGTTTTATTGGTCTGCTTGAGAACAGCTGTATTTTAAATATGTTCCTGACAAGTTGGAAAGAGCTCAGCCAAATCATATGAAATTCAAAATATGAAGGAAAAAAAAACTTACAGTGAGATGAAGTATCTACTTTACTTATCACAGGTAAGTCCATTAGGTAATTCAGCATGTTCAACATGCATCTACAGGGAGAGCAGGTTCCCTTTCACACTTATTCCTTATGATTACCAGTTCTATTGTAAAGGAAAATAAAATCCTCTGGTGAGAAAATTATAAAAGATTTTGTCTCTGGTTTTAGTTCTTTTGGAATCTGTATTTTGTTGGTATGTTTGGGTTTTTTTTAATCTAGATGATGTAGGTTTTCATATGATGAAATTAAATAAACTTGTCCAGGGATGCATGGAATTCTCCATTCCCACCTTAAACAAAGAGCCGATAACTCTTGTTTGACAAATGTGAAATCTATGTCCTGAGTTAAGTGGAAGGTCATACTAAGTGACCATGAATCCTTTTTGTTTGAAAATGTTTATATTTATGAATCCATGAGTGACGCAGATTCATCAGTAATTTGGTTACCTCAATCATGACAATAACATCTTTTCAGTGCATTTCATCTCACTTCATGTGAGAATGTTACTCTGTGCACATATAAACATATATATATGTATACACACACATACATGCCACCTTATGCAAATGTAGAAATAAGATCCATTGTTATTATGTCAAAGCTCAGTTCTGAAAAATCTCTTTCATGGATCGTGATATGACTATTCAAATAAGATCTGTATGATGTCTAAAAGGTCACCAAGAGTGGAGTCTAGTCCCCTCTCAAATCAGTTGGAAGATTTTCCATTAATTTCATCAGGTACTACATATCACCTTAATTTAACTTTAAATTTGACGTATACAAGTCATCTAGTAGTGTGTGAAAATGTTCTCCTGTTCTAAGTGGTGATTAATAAAAAGGAATGTTCTAAATTTATTTGAATCTTTTACAGTCTATCTTTATATATATATGTATATATATGTAATTCTTAGAATCTAAGATTCTAGAAGTTCACATAAACTATAAATTATCAGTTTTTTGCTGCTTTTCAAATTAAAAATAGTGTTAGAAAATATTATAGTGGCTTATGCTGCAGAATTAAAATAGCAACATCCCACATGAAGAACTCTCTCCTCTGTATTACAATGTCTGTCTAAACACTTTTGCCGATTACTCAGTCTCTGATTTAGAAGGAGAACAGGCACTTTGGTGGTCCACTTAACATTAAGTAAAGTTGGTTTTGCTATGATGTTAGCATAAACCCAGAGCTATTGTGGTAAAACTTACGAAATCTATGTATAATTAAAGCAATTGTATGGAAGAGTCTTGCTTTTGTTTTCAAATCCAGATTTGTAGCATTAAATTGTTTCCTTTTTATTGCTAGATACAAAGCATTATGAAGGCAGTTTTAAAATTTGTGAAATTATTTTCAGAGATTTATACCTGAATCCAATTATGGACTATATAAAAAAGCTTTCATTTGGGGAAAAAAAACCCAGAAAAACCGTAATTTAGATATTTAAGAAATAATGATGTATTTTTCGTCTTTTTATATAATGTTGCAGGAGTAAATATACCACAATATTATTTTAACTCTGTGTGTGCTCATGCATAATAGAGGGCAAGAAAGCCAGAAAAATAAAGAAGTCAGAGAATTGTGACACACAATTTAGTACTGCGGTGCTGTAGACACTGCATTTTCTTGGACAGAATCTCTGCGTATAAGAAAGAGCTACATGTGGAGGTTTATCATACACAGCTTCCCACTGAAGGCAAATAGTGTAACAAAGTGTATTCAAAGGTCTATGATTCTGTTAACAACTTATTGGCCATGAGGTGTGACTTCCTTTTTATTGTGCATCTTCGCACATAATAAAAATCAGGGGAGACCATTCCAGAATAATCTATTAATTAGAACTCCAAATAATATCAAGTAGAGGAGGTGATGTGGAGGAGCAATAATTTGTAGTGACCAAGTAGATTGGAAAAAGAAGAAAATATTTCACCTGCTACTTAGGAGGTTCTGTCTTAAAGGGCTTGATAGCCAACTATATTGACGCCAGGTTGAAAACTCAGAATATAATCATAACAGTAGAAGAAAATGCTAAGAATGTTCTTCTAAAAACCACATGGAAAAAATGTATCTTTCAAAGAAGATTATTTGGAGCAGAAGAAAGGCATATTTATCCACAGTAGAATTATTTAAATAGTCCTGCTACATTTCTGCTATATATTCTGAAGTCACACACAGAATATGTTCCCTTCTCAGAAACATACATCAGAAACATCTCAGAAAGATGGCATTATTGAGGAAAAAAAATTACTATTAGGGACAAGAGATCAGAACAGGTAAGCAACAAGGGATCAAACTATAATTAAATATGTATACTCTTCATATTATATGGGCATGCACAGTTCAAGTAGTAACTGAATTGAGGAATGACTATGTCTTTATGCCACTGGCTATTTCACTCATACAGTGCTTAATACATTAATTTCCAAATAAATACCACAGCAAAACAGGCATTTCCAAAAAAGTGATACCAAGCAAATCAAAATAAATCCCTGGTGTGGCTGGTTCAATTGTAATTATTATTATTTTATATATTAGAAACTCGAAGTTTAAAATCAAATTAATTGTAATTTAATACCCCAGTTGAAAACAGCTTCTTCCTGGCAACACCTGTGCAGAAGAGAACACAAATCTACCTCCAAGAAAGACCTTGTGGAAAGTTATTTATGTAAATAGTTCAGGTCATATTTATTTGCTTGTTTTACTTCTCAAAGAATGTTTTGATGACGATCATCATTGCAGTAAACTGAGCTCCATATTTAAGATACAACAGTGGCTGGGATAATGGAGCAATGTAATCCATGGGAGCTGTCATTCATTTCTACCTCCTCTTTACCTCCAGCTCAGCAATGTCATTATTATACTTTTGCAAAACTTTTTCATAAATGTCATTGTTAGATTTGGGTAAAATGTCTTTCCTGTTTTGGGAAAATATTTCTTTATTTTTTTTTCCTAATACAAAATGAGGCTAAACATCAAAAACTTTAAGACAAATAAAAGCAGATTTAACAACTGTCCACACAGAGTAATGCTGTTGGACTTTCAATATGTTGAAAACATTTTTTTTTTACTTAATACTTTAATTTTAGAAAATCAGTTCAATTAGTTTACATCTTACAAAAAAACATGTTCAAACAGAAAACAAATATTATTTTGCAATTAAGAGGTCCAAAGCAATAGACTTGTCAAAACTAATCTTGTAAACAATTTTGCCTTCAGCAGATAGTCATTTCCTGCCGACAAACTCTAGGACTTGTGCTAGGTTTTGATTATTTTGACTAAAATTTGTATTTTCATAACAATCTTAAGTATTGTCATTAGTCGCTGTGACTAACAAGCTGTAGAACTGAATGCAATATTTTCTAAATGGAGAGTTCAGATACTTAATCTTCAGTTGTGTGCATTTGGTAGCAGATTTCAGATAGAAGTGAGATGTTACGGTGGTTGAAAAAAGGTCATGAGTCCTTATTTATTGGTATGAACAAATGCCCATGGCAGGGATTCCAGCACTATATAGAAAACTTAAGCCATAATCCCTTAATTTAATGATGGAACTGAAATCAGAAGGTGATTAAGTACTTAAGATGTCTGGTATATATTATTTTTGGTTTTAAGAGTCCAAAGACCCAGAACTCTGCTGCGAGTACCCAATAATAGCTAATTTTTCTGTTTCGAGTTCAGAATTTTCCAAGACCTAGACCAAATTATGTTATCAGAGATGGCAAAGAAATGAGACAAGGCTAGAACTGGATATGTTAAAAAAAGTCCTAAATATAAGTATATACAGGACTTGCTAGATATTACAATTTGATCTGTGTGATTTGTGTTTCAGGGCATTTTTCAGATATTCAGCATAGAATACCTCCCATGAGAAGTCACATATGCTTCTCTTGTAGTAGGTGCAGCATAGTTCATGTCTAACAGGATCCCAATCTCCTGCCAGATGTCGAGTCTGAAGTCCAGTTTGAAACTAAGATACTTAGTGTTGGATGCCTTTAGATAGGTGACAACAACAAATTGCATGTTAGAATTCCATCTTCAAACCATGAACCCTAGAGAACATTTTGTCTCTATGCCACTGCAGAAGGGCATGAGGCTGTCATGGATTGTATGTTTTATCTACTAGCCTTTTGTAAATGTCTTAAATACCCTGCAGCATTTTAGTAGTAGAAGAATCATGCGCATGGGCATTTGTGTCCATGACACATATGGAGCAACCCAAATTTATGCATCTAAAGTTTAAGTTGATTTCTACCCTTCTACCCGTGTTATGAAACTAGTTTTCCAGGTACATCCAGCTCAAATGGGTACAGGAATGCTTCAAGGCAAGCATGTATCATTTTGATCACTGCCAGACTCCCCACAGAAGTACCTGGAAGGTACAGAATGTGATAGAAAGATTCCTTCTACCTAGCTAAATCTAGAATATATCACCCTTTCCCTGACACATGTTCACTGTCACCCACACAGCTTAAAAGATTATAGTAAGCTGAAATGGTGGTGTCTTAGGTTTGGTCTTGGCATAAACAATGATGTAAAAACAGCAAGAAACTGCATAGGAAAAGTTAATGGAAGACTGTCTCGAGGCATCTTTCCCTAAAGAAGAGGGGTGCTGAAATCCCACAACTGGAAGAACAAAGTTCCTAATTTCTTTAAGCCTAATAACTTCAACCTGTGAGTGGCATGTACCAAAAAGAAGTGGGAATAAGAGAGAAATGGAAGGGACATCTTGCTATTTCCCTGACTATTAGGGAAATACTGGTAAAAACCACAGTGGAACTGACTTTTTCTCTTCTCTTTCACTTTCCCTTTCCCTTTCATTTTCCTTTCCTTCACTTTTTCAGTTTCAAGTAAAAAAACCCTCAAGGGAAAAGCATTTTTCTGTCATGTTCCTGGAAAGCTGGACTAACTGAGACCTAAATATTTCAGCTTGACTCTAGATGCTGCTGAAAATGCTTAGTAGTTGTTCTTGGCAGAACACAATTAATGGAGATTGGGTAGAATAAGGCAACATAGAGTAAAGAAGAGAGACAGTGATGAGAGGACAGGTGGTTCTCAGTTTCCTCATTGCTACAGTATCTGTGCCTGTAGATGACTGACTAATTTAAGGTAAGTGAAAATTAAACCTTAAAGCAAAACCAACAGCAAGAAGAAAGCAAATCCAAAATAACTTGGACAAAAAAAAAAAAAAAAAAAAAAGGGGCTGTTAACTGTCCTCTTTGGTATTCTCCATTGCTCCATTGCTTGTTCATTGCTGCAGATGGGACAGAGTGACTAGGGTTGTGATTTTAGTAGGGAAAGTGAGAATACGGGTTAATAATGCCCAGTTGTAGAAACCAGAATGACTAATTCTAGATTATAACCACTCAAGATTTCTCTGATTTTTCACTGCAAAGAATAATTTTCAGACCTTGTTGTAATAACTTCTCAGAGCTCTTTAAGCAGAGGAAGCTGGTAACAAAAAAGATATCTTATTTCATTTCTAATACAATTCTAGATATTGATGACCATATAAAACCCCTCAATGACATAGACCAGCCTATCTAGGATGTCATTTATCTTTTTGAACATGTGCTCTTATGACTGCCTAATCCTTTGGTTCTCTTTCCCTCCAGCTGATTTCCTGGAAGTTGGGCTATCAGAGGAGCCCCATAGGATCATTGTCTTTGGGATTCACTCCCTCTTGTGGCAGTAAGTCGCAACCATTGATGCGCTTTATGCAAAGTTTCTTTTTTTTAGCTGTTTTGTTCTTGTTACTGTTGTTGCTTGAGACAATGGCTATGCCAGTATTTGGCTTGACAATTGTGAAGAAAAATGTTACACTGCTCTCAATTTTAGTATTTTTAATGTATGTTCACGCATAATTTACACATAGTGTATGTATTGCAATAAATACATCCAAATATTTAAGTACACAGACTCATTCTAAAGTGGAGTAAAAAAAAAAAAAAAAAAGCCTTTCCTGATTACTTCTTTTAAAAGCTTTTAAAAGCTTTGTTACTGCTACTGAACTATCTTATCATTTCAGTGACAGTCTGCTGCAGATTTTCCATAGGAACATATACAACTTCATGGTATTGGATGTGTTTTGCAAACGTAGTGCATGCACTGCCAAATAATGAAGTATTTCATATTCTGCAGAATGTCAAGCTTTTCAATTTATGACACCCAGGTTACTTCACCATACTGAATAAAGTTTTATTTTAAGGAAACTTGGAATCAAAAATAAATGGGACACTAGATTATGCTTTAAACTCACAGTCTATTAAAAAGAGGTTTTGATGAAACTGTAAGTTTATCTAGAATGTCCACTGGAAGGGTATGGGAGTGGCCATATGCTAATGCTGGCGGTGTTGCCATGTGGTGGACATAGGGGTAGAAGCAATTACAGTTTTGTAGACACAAAAGTAACTTACAAGATTAGTTGCTTAATGTTTAGTGTGCCAAGTGTATCCTAATTCATGCAATAAAATGAGACCAAAGCCAGCTTAGTGTAAGAGCTTTATGTTTTTGGAGTAAGTGCAGACTAGAAACTGGGTTCAGAAGCCGAAGAGACAAAATAAACTCACCTGTCCTCTCTGCCCATAGTGTCCTTTCACCAGCTGTTTTCCATATGACAGTATAAAACAACTTTGGTCACATCACGTAACTTCCAGCATGAGTGCTAAGACTAGAGGTGTAGACTGTTCATATACAAAAGAATTTGCAGAGTGTGAACTATGTGTACGAAAAGCAGTACACAAATAAAAAAAGGTGAACTGTAACAATTTAGAAGCAGATCCTTAAATCTTCCATGTTCTCAACACTCAAAGTGCTTCGAGAATGTTCCTATTCTTATGAAGGACAATTCTGAATTTAAATATTTTAGAGAACCCTCCTGACAGCGTAAAATGTGCCCAGCGTTAGGAATCCTGTAAGATGCTATTCACTGATTTTTTATTTATTTTTCTTTTCTTCTGTGAGTTTAAACCTTGCAGTGAGACTAACAGTTGAAAGTGCTCAACTCTAAGAATTAAACATACTCATAATTACTCCTGGCAGCAGTGTTAAGGAAAAAGCAAAATAAAACAAAACATGCTGCTTCTCCCAAGTTGGAAATGAACCGCCTGCCTTCGTATTCTTTTCCAGCTTTAAGTAAAAACTGGCTAAGAAGAGAGGAATCTACATGGCATCCTTTAAAAGATTATGTTAAATGTTTATTAACAATGTTTTTGGTGTAAAGACTTGAGTCTCTGTGGGAACTGCTCAATTTAAAAAAGCAGTAGCACAAGTACACCTCTAAAATCTAACAATCTCCAAACAAAAAGAAAAAGCAGAGAAAAAGACCCATCAAAAATTTGGCAAATCAATTTGTGTCTAGAGACAATCTGAGCACAAACTGGTGCCATTTTAACAAATGTACTGCAGGCTAGGTTGTAAGAACAATGAATGTTGAGTGAAATCCCTAATAACTAAAGAGATTTATTAGTGACTTTACAATGAATACCAAATGAATTGATAAAGTCCTCAAATTCTCCTAGTAAATGACTTCCAGATGTTCACTGTTCCCGTTACTGTAGGGAACCCAAAGACCAATGGACATATATGAGGACAGATAAGCATTCTTTCAGACTATTTTAAAGCCAACTACTGTAGGTGACATAAGTATGCTTTCACTGTTTTTTTAATATGACTAAATCTACTTTTTAAAAATCTCACAATGTACCTTTCTGCCTAGCAGATACCCAATGTAATTTAAAAATCTGGAAAAGAGATATTGCTGACTTGCATGCAACATAGATTTCTGAGAAGGATCTCAGACTTGCTGGATCTTGTTTGTCCTTATGTCCTTATGAAAATTTGTTGTATTCATTACTGTGAAGTACTTCCTTCTTCAAGTGATAGATTTATATTTAGTAATTGATTAAGTCTGAGATTGCTTTTATGTAAATTTGGGCGTCAAAAATGAAATGCCTTTTCTTAGCTTTCTGTGTAGACAATGAAGAGACACCTTCTTTCACAGGGTGTTTCTGTCTTTCCCAGGACAGACAGTAGAGGCAGTGGTGATGATTTGTCTTCTGGGAGTTTATAATTTACCTTTAGAGGGTCTTAGTTTCAGGGACTGCAGGAGGAGCTTTGACAATTAGCTTAAGATTGACACCTAACTCAAATCATTAACATTATATAAAAGGAATCATACTCTTAAATTATTACAAGCATTACAGCATGAAGGGCCACTGATGCGCTTACTTGGCTCAATAACTGGTCTCTGACAGGAGCTTACAAGAGTTCGTTGACAGTATCAAGCAGCAGACAGCTATGGAACGGTTTTCTATATGGAACTTTTCAAGTTGATTAATCAAACCCTGGTTTATGTCTTTAAGTAACTAGATGTATATGAATTCCTATCTTCAGATGATAAACATACTCATTTTCCCTGAAAATAAAGATCATAAACCCTGAGAACAGAATTTTACCACTTTGTTTAAGTGTAAAGAATTGTGCCTCCTCTTTACAAAATGGGAAACTTGTACTGCTCTGACTTCTACCACAGCATAACTTGTGGTGACGAATGAACTCTGTTGGAGCAGGTAGTGCAATATTGCATTCTGCCTTGGAAATACAATGTGACCACACTGTTTCTAAAGCAAATATTATTCCCTTGGAATACTCTGCTGTAAATTATAATTTGCACATTCCAACCAGTCATGCAGTGAAAAGTTAAAGGGAACCTTGTACAGAAAATTGAACACAATGGGTTATGTTTTGTGCTACACTGTTCAGTATTAAGCACTGGAAAATAAGTCATATATGTTATGAAGAGAAATCCCATGTACATTTAAATAATTCTCACACATGATGTCTTTTTTATAGCAAATAGAATGGCATGAAAGGAGGGCTGGAGTATTCATAATGTGCAAACAAATTGTCATTTAAATTACCCTCTAAATACAGGTATGGTGGTTGCACTAAAACTGTGATAATTACATTAATTTCATAACAGTCATAATGTATATAAGTTTGGTCAATGTTAAATAACTATGAAAGGCAGTAACCTAGGTAATGACACATTATGTTCCATTGTAATACAAAAGTATAATAAATACTTGGTTTGTTTACCATTATTGTTAGGCTTATTATTAATTTAAGGTGACATTTATAATAAATAGTGTTACACTTTACACCTTGAAATAATGCATGACACTCCTCAGATGACCAATCTGTCTATACTGTATTTACAGAAATAAGCATGTCGTAAATGTTTTACAGAATAAATGAAGAGCTAGCTTTTGTTTTCAAGAAGCCATTTGCATTACATTTCAGAGATCCATTTAAGAAGTGGATGATCACACAACTCTTCAAAATTTAAACAGCTCTTCAAAATTTAAATTTTGAGAGGTTCACAAGATGAGTACCTTATAATTTTTTGCTGTATTCTTTCCATTCAGGATTAAAAGCATCAGGCTAGACTCTTCTGGAGGAATCTTACACAGATGCTTCAAATTCATGGGTTTTAGACATTGAAGAGCTCATAAAACTTAGACTTCCACTGACTTTCTCCAAATATAAAGAAATGTGACACGTAATAGTCAAGCTGACTTCTACTGGATTGCCTACGTACAGCATTCTATTCTTATTTTAGATACCAATTTTGATTTTTTTCCTCTCCTTTCCAGCAGTGTTATGATGATCCTTAAAATGTACTTCTAGCCTCTATTTTTGAATCAATGCAATCACCACAATGATCCAAAGAATCTATTTCTGAACCTTACCAATCTTATATTGCATTGCATAAAACGTTTATTAGCTTTGAATGCAATGAGTGGAAAATGCCAGGCTTATTTTTATAGAAACAGGCAGTGATAACAAACACTGCCATCCATTCTACCTTTCCATGTAGGTCTTTATGCAGAGTGGGACTTGAACTGTTGCATTATTACTCATTCTTGGGCACTGGAATACGTCATTGTTAAATGCAATGAAGAAGAAAAAAGCCAGCAGTGAATTTCAAGTAGCATCTCTTGAAGAAATCCAAATGTTGTAACGCATCCACAACCCTTCTCCTGGTAAACTGAGTTGTCTCCAGTGCCATACAGCATTTACGGCTGCGACTCAAACTATTCTGTCAAAGGCTAAAATCCGTCTGGAATTAAGTTTAGCAACAGGACTCGAATGCTATTTTAGCTCTTGTTAGCCAGGGGAAATGAAATGCAACAATCATATACCTGATGCATATCACTTACTACAAAAGGTGTATATCCTTGAAATAATAATTAATGAGGAAATTTTGCACCATTCACTTCCAGAGAAGTTTTATGATTAAAAAAAATAGTTGGTGAGGATATTTTTAAGTAAAATTATTATCGTGATTTATATTATATTAGTTTATATTTGTATGAGATTAGATAGACTTAAAAGTGTGTACCTATATTGATAAACTTAGCAAGTCCTTGTTTTGAAAAAAAAAAAAAAAATCCCTGCCTTCGAAAGAAAAAACCCTACACTAAAAATTAACAGTTAGTTTGGAATTGGTCCAAGCACAATTTTTAAATTAGAGAAGTGGCATCTTGTTAATTGTTATGCTCACATTAAGTATTTAACATGATAATTAATTATTTTCTATACTCTTAATTGAAACATTACAACATACTTGGTTACTATTTAATTAGAAAACACATTAATTATATATTAAGTTCTTCACTGTTTATATACTCAAGTCTCCTCTTTGAAGGGAATTCAGTGGTAAACAAGCCAAGGCTCACAGGAACATCTCACTGACATGAAGATGCAGACATAATTTTTTGTTGTGACTTACTTTGATTTGCATGGGCTTAGCACTGATCAGTGAATGACTTTATGGGAATTCAGGCTGCCATATTCAGATGACTGATAAGAACAGGTGGCTCTCATGATATTCAGACTGTATTACGTATACTTTCCCAGATGCAGACAATGTGTAATTGTACAAAAAGATGTTGCATTATTTATCACCATGGAACATCATTAATGCATAATAAAGCTAAGGAACCTATTGGAAAACAAATTACATACCATTAAATCCTTCTGATGTAGCCTATTGCAATTTTCTGAATATTTATTGAAAAATAAAAATGTAACAGAATAGGTTTTTGCAGATTTTTTTAAAATATTTTGCCCTTCTGTGAGGCTATGAATTTTGATAACTTCTTCTCCAGTTATATATTGAATTCTTACATATAGGTGGAAATGAGTTTAAGTAGCTTGACTACACTCAAGCTCAAAGCCCGCAGAAATCTCTTGGCAAGATGTAAGCTTTATGAAGGGTACAATTTAGAAATATTCTAGCAAGAAAGAAAACCCAAACAGGTCAAACTGTTTGTCAGTCATAAAGGTCTCACAATAATGGGTTTTTTTTTACTAGCTATCTCAGGCATTCAGAATGTGCCACACTTAGGTTAATTTCATATCATACTTGAGTCAATTTAAGACTATATAAGGGAAAATGTTCTATTTTTTCAGTTCTATTGCTAATCTTTTTCATTTTTTACAATGTCTTTACAGTACTTTGTTTTTGTATTTTCATTATTTTATTTTTTGATCTCTTTTCAAATATAGCAAAATATCAGTCCTAGACTAAACATATCCCTCTGAGATCCCTCTAGTTCTGCTAATATTCTTCTCTGTGCTTGGATCCCAGAATTTTTGTCAGCTCTGCCAGGGAACAGGAGTAGTTGGAACTGGAAGACTTGTAGCTAGACAAGATTTGACTGAATTCCAGCGCAGAGCCAATTCCCTGCTTCTTCCTGTGGCCGGGTAAGTATGATATATTAACTGATACATATACGGTATGTACACAAACCCTGAAAGAGTTTCCTTAAAGACATGAGAGAAGAAATTCCCAAAGTCATCATCTAATGACACAAAAATACAAGGCCAGGAGGAAAAAATACCAAAGAAACAAACAGAAAATAAAATAATCAGTTTAAGTTCTAATTTAGACACTAAGTTCAAAACTGCTACTCTGTGTGAAATCCAGGCTTCACCTGGAAGGCAAGAGATATTTTTGTTACGATCAAGATTATAACACTCAGTCCTGATTTAAAAGAAATTTTGGAGTTCAACTTGAATTATATGTTCTACTAAAATCAAAGTTCAGCTAAGCCTGGGTAGATTTTTCCTGGGTAGAACTAATTTGTTCTAGAAATCAACACAACTCCAAAGAATCTAAGATAATTTTATACAAGGAAAATTCTACTACATAACTGGTAAATCTGGATTCAGAGAACATGGTGTCAAAAAGGATGCTGATGCTTAGTCAGTTTGACTTTCTGCATCTATCTCCACCAGAACAGCTGAAAGTTGGCTCCTGGAACAGGCATGATCCCTTTCTCATTGCCATGCCTGCATCAATGACTACACCTGAGAATCTAATTGGTAGGGAGGCAGGCAGGTAGAAAGAGTCAGTTAAAGGTATTTTAGGAATAACATAAGATACTGGGCCAATCCTACTTCGCTGAAATTATATGCTACAGCAGAAGTTCACCAAAGCAGCTACCAGGATCTAAATGACTGAAAAAGAATATTAAAATTTGTACCAAAATTATAGCTAGTAAAACAGGGACACTTCTATTTACTTTTATCTATTCTGCAGGTTATTTTATGGTAAGTGTGGATTTACATCATGCCAGAATGTTATATTATTCCGTATGTTTCCTTTTACTCCTTGTAAAGGCTCAGTAGAACACCCATCAGCCAAAAGGAGCAAACTGCTGTACCTCATATTTGCTGTGAGAAAACAACCCAGAAAAGTGGTTATTTTGCAGTAATAACTAGACTGATACTAATTCATTACTTACCTTACTCACAGTAAATTTTTTTTTTGTGCCAGTTGCTGTGGGACTATGAATGGGCTTTCTCATATTTACATAACTATAGCAATTTATATTTTGATTTATTATGGGGCTGGTGACAGCCAGCATGGCTTCACTAAGGGGAAGTCCTGCCTGACCAATTTGGTGGCCTTCTATCATGGGGCTATGGAACTGATGGACAGGGGTAGAGCAGCTGACATCATCTACCTGGACCTGTACAAAGCATTCAACACTGTCCCACATGACATCCTTGTCTCTAAATTGAAAAGACATCAATTTGATAGGTGAACCACTCAGTGGATAAAGAGCTGGCTGGCTGGACACATGCAAAAAGATGTCAATGGCTCAACGTCCAGCTGGACACTACTAATGAGTGGTGTCCCTCAGGGATCAGTGTTGGAACTGGCCTTGTTCAACATCTTTGTCAGTGACACAGAGAGTAGGATTGAGTGTGCCCTCAGCAAGTTTGCTGATGGCACCAAGCTGTGTGGTTTGGTTGATATGCTGGAGGGAAGGAATGCCATCCTTGACACGCTTGTGAGGTGGACTGATGCCAACCTGATTAAATTTAACCATGCCAAGTGCAAGGTCCTACACCAGGCATAGCTCCAGGATGTGCAGAGAAGAGATTCAGAGCAGCCCTGCGCAGAAGGACTTGGGGATGTTGGTCGATGAGAAAATGAACATGAGCTGGTAGTGTAGCTCACAGCCCAGAAAACCAACCATATCCTGAGCTGCATCAGAACAAACATGACTAGCAGGTCGAAGGAGGTGATCCTGCCCCTCTACTCTGCTCTCGTGAGACCTTAGTTCACGTATTTTGTACTTCTGGTGTCCTCAACATAAAAAGGACATGAAACTATTGGAACAAGTCCAGAGGAGGGCCATGAGGATGATCAGGGGACTGGAGCACCTCCTGTATGAAGATAGGCTGAGAAAGTTGGGGCTGTTGAGCCTGGAGAAGAGAAAGCTGTGTGGAGACCTCATAGCAGCCTTCCAGTATCTGAAGGAGACCTATAAAGTTGCTGGTGAGGGACTCTTCATTAGGGACTGTAGCGATAGGACAAGGGGTAATGGGTTAAAAATTAGACAGAGGAAGTTTAGATAGGATATAAGGAAGAAGTTCTTTACTGTGAGGGTGGTGAGGCACTGTAATGTGTTGCCCAAGGAAGCTGTGAATGTTCCATCCTTGGCGGTGTTCAAAGCAAGGTTGGACAGAGCCTTGAATGACATGGTTTAGTGTGAGGTGTCCCTGCCCATGGCAAGGGGGTTGGAACTAGACAATCTTAAAGTCCTTTCTAACCCTAACTATTCTATGATTCTATGTTTCAACAGATTCTACAATTCTGTGTTTCAACAGATTCTACATCGACTGCATTGGAAACCTGGAGTTAACAGAGTTAAGAGTATAATTCAATCACCACTGTGTATAAAGCTGTGAAAGTGATGGATATTAAACTCTATCAGGTGCGCACTATTGCAGTACCCTTGTAATGGAGAACATTTCTCAGTTTTATTATGCAGTGGATTTTATCTGTCATTAGCTACAACACCCTTCAAAAAATATTTAGAAATAGGTGAAACTGATTTGTTTAAAATATAAACACTGCAAAATGTGGTCAGAAACTGAAATACATTCACGCGAATTCCGGTTGCATAAACATGCCAGGTGCTTTGTTCTCCATTAAGATATTCCTGTAATCACAGGTGTATAGAGTTTTAGGGAGCAGGTCTTTTCTACTTTGAGCCCTGTAGGTGTGGTTGTGATCTGAGTCATTTTGCCTCTTCTTTAGCTGATTTAATAAAAGCCTGTAGAAAAATAAAGTTCTGACACTGAAATGGTCCCAAAAGACTCATGAAGACTGGATATTTCATGACCGAAACTGTTTTTTATTCAAACTCCCAAGATCAAATATGAACATATAAACCTGTTTCACTGCATGAATGCAAATAGTTCTCTATTTTACTGTATATGTATATGAATTATGACATGAACAATCATGTTTCAAAGCTCTAATGCTTAAAATGTCATTTTAGTTTTACTTAAATTTTTTATAAAACCAGTTCAAGAGACAAATTTTCTTTGCCTCCAGATAAAACACCATAACTCTACCTTTCTCAAATCAGTGCGAATACAGACTAATAACTGTCTTTACATGCCACAATGTAGTCATCATGTCAAATACAAATGGAATCAGTTTTGTAAGTAAAGAGGATCACTAGAGACTTTGTCAGAATGTCATGATTATCCAGTTATTCAGAACCAATTTCTTTGGTGTAGAATATAGTTTCCACTGTTCAACTTCAAGGGCATATGTTTATTTTGAAGTTGTATTCAGAATGGTCTTTAATAGTATCTATTTTTTTATTTTATTTCTTTGTGATCATCACTGTTAAATCAAAAATATATTATTTCATTTATATTATCTACTTGTGAAGACTTTAGGAGAGATGGAAAATAATATAGTCAAAGAACTGGCAATATGCTGACACCTATCAAATTTCGTATTATGGTAGTTATCACCAAAACCCATAGATTAGAAACAAACATTGTTTAAGGTATAAGGCTGTGAACTATATGTCAAGCTTGCTGAATTGCTTTTTGTTGTCAACAGTCAATTTGGTGAAGACTGTGATATTCCCTGAGGTTATGTGATAGCAAACCTGGAGTGGGTGTCCCCTGCCATGAGGCCACCTCATGAGGTCCCACTGAGGTGCTTTTGTGTGTGTGTTTGGACCTTCCACTTCGCTACTACTTCTATTACAAGGCAGCAAAGAAGGAAGGGTATAGAAAAGAATTTTTGTGAAACTTGGCTGCAGTTTGCCAGCCTTCTCTGAACCATACAGTCCAACATTTCTAGTCTTAACATTTAGAGCAAGGCGTAGTGAGTTTGCTTATGTCCTGGGTTCAGCAGTAGCAGTCATTTTTCTCCTTCTTAGTAGCTGGTGCAGTGCTGTGTTTTTGATTTTGG
>WYDI02019766.1:0-10078 GCA_009867235.2 Psittacus erithacus | reverse complement strand
GGGAGTAGGGGGGGGTTCGAATGGCTGCATGGTAGTGTGTATCATTTTGACACTGTCTTGGTTTAAGCCCAGCTCATAACTCAGGTGACCACTGACAGGTGGGCTTAAACCACGATGCCAGGAATATATTTTCCAAGATTGGTCTGAAGTATTACAGGTTGTATCATTTTCAGATGGTACTACTTTATTCATGTTAAGTATCTCCACTGCAGAAGGCAAGTTTGCGTCCTGCTTTTGTATGTCTGTCACAGAGGTATTGTTTTTTTATTTGAGACCCACTCTGAAGCTGAATTCTGGCTTTACTATCTATATTACTTACTCAAGTTCTCAAACTGAATCCAAAGGAATTTGCAGCCTTACTTCTCTGTGAACAGTGAATATATTGGATGTTTTCTGCAACAGTAGGACAGGCTTTAAACTCAAGACAGGTTTTGTTAGTCTGGCAGAAGAGGTCTTTACTGTCTGCACTGGCATTATTTGCATGTCTGACCCAAAGCATGGTCTGTCCATGCAATGGTGGCACACTTTTTAATCCGGCATTCTGATGCTTCACTTTGATTCACACTCTGGACAAGCTATTCTCATGTACTTGTTTCATTTCCTGTACTTAACAGGAGTGTCTTACCATTAGTTTGTGGGTTTATCTTCAAGTACCTTATCAATTCATTGTTCTTTACACGTCTACATAATGATCTTATCTGAACTGCAAACGTTCCAATTTGCAGGGAAGATATTTACCCTAATAGTGTGAACTATATATAATACAGAAATGTGTATGTAATTTGGGTTTTGTGTACAGCTTTCAAAGTAGTATGTTCTCCACACATCTCGTCTTTGAAAAAGTTGCTAAGCAGGATCATTCCTCCAGTGATCAAGGATAGCCTCGTTACCTCTTGTTAGGATAAAACCTTGTTAGGTGTTTAGAAATTTAAACATTAATCACTACTGATGAGATGATCGCGTGCAGTAATGTTGTATCCTGCAGGTGTACTGGATTTGCTGCACATACTCAGACCAACTGGACAAAAATGTATCTGAGCATGTCTGGCATTTCTTGAGATTTTCTGGATACTTGGAAAACTTGGCTGGATCTAGATACATGAGAAATTCCAGTGACATGATAGCTTGTTTTATGAGGTTAACACTCTTCTGACAATCTACTTTCCCAGCCAAGCAATTAGTCTGTTTCATTTTAGACCACTGTGCAAAGCTGAATAGGTGGACAAAATACACATTTTCAAAAGCAGCACATAATGTCTCTGTATGGTATGCTTTGACACTTACTTGGTAGCATCCTGTGTGTGGGTTGTTTGTATGGGATTGATTGGTTATGTTTTCCTTGAGTGTAAACTGTAGTTCAGTGTGATAGACATTAGCATTTATACAAGTGTATCAGGTTAGTTACCCCAGTGTAAAGCTTGTGTATTTATGCTCAACAATTCATTAGTCAGTGGATTGCAAGTCAGCATCAGTGCACTGACAGTGCACATGGCATTACAAGTTCCTCCAGATCAGCTGTGAGCATGCAGCAAGTTACCATCTCACAAGGGGTAGACTTATGTGCGAAGAGCCTTTTGCTTGGTATCCAGGTTGCTTTTCATCTTATCTGCTTGCTTACACTGTGTGCTGTAAGGTGCCAGTCCAGTTGCGTAATGGTAGGCAGCTCACTTAAGATGTCACCTTTTGAAAAAACTATCGTACTTATACATCCTGCTCTGCCAGAATCCTCATTAGACTCAGAAATGTGTTCAAAAGCGACATACTCTTTCTTACAGTTGCCGCTGCTTGGTCAGTGGAGCCATGCTGGTGTTCAGCTGCGGGAGGTGGGTTTGTTTGGGGTTATGGTGGTTTGCAGGGAGCTGAGGAAGTACCTGAGGCCCCAGGGTAGTAATACCATAAGAACATCAAGGGACGATTAATGATCTGGAAGCATTAATAGTGAGAAGATAAGCAGAAACTGATGCAAAAAGCTGTGGGCTGTCTGGCAGATGCACAGGGTGAAGACTGTAGTTACATGATCCTTGTGAAGTTTTCCTCTTAAAAATTCTTAGAATGATATTGATCCGCTGAAGTGATTTGGTGCCAGTTCAGTGTTTTGCATCATGTTACTATAGTGATTTTTATGTGGTGCTGAATATCCTAAAATGTGCAATAAAAGCTTTTTTAGAATGAATTTATGTCCGAATTGCTCTCTTAAAGTAATTCAAAAGTATGTTTTTGTACAACATCGTGTATAAACCTCCATCACTGTAAATGTTTTTAATGTGGAAAAAGGCTTCAGTACAGAAATTGCAGTGCTGTTGCATTAAATGTTTATTTGTAATCATAATATTACAACTTCTTGGTTCTCCATTCTAGTAAGATGCATAACATGATTACAGAGAAATCAAACAAAAATGTATTTTCTATAGGGTATTTTTAAGTAAGCTATGCAGACCTGTGACAGAAATGTGGATTTCTATTAAAAACAAGCTTCAGAAGAAGCAAAACTGTTATATGAAAATTATTGATATAAGAGAATTCTGTATAAGTACTCATTTTTGTTTGGAGAGGGTTTTTTTCAGATCAAAATATCTCATATAATCTTTTTGTCTCAAGATTTCAGTATAGGGCTATTTATAAACAATGCCACTGAACTGATAAATTTCACTGTTAATATATTTTGCATAAACAATATATAGAAACTAAAGATGAAGTCTGAATAGATATTTTGCCCATCCAGTTGAAATTTCTTTCCTGTATTATATCCTACATGCATTTCTTCTGTAATCTTGCCAGATTTTCAAAGATGAACATAGTAATCTGGGATGTCCTTTAGCATAAATGTCCTGTACAAAGCATTTAGATGATGTTCAAGACAAAATTGAAGTATACTCTACTTATAAACACTGCCAACAATAGTGTTTGGAGCCAGTGTGTAGCTAGAGTACTGACTCTAGATGATATGTGAAACTAAACTCTTTAACATGTGTGGTAGGTATAGATTTGAGGCCTCCTCACAGGCCTGGCTTGTTAGTCAGCTTGTGAAATCACATTCTTATCAAAATTCCCCATGAAATTCAGTTGGGATAAAATACTAATCTCTTCTTGTCCTAAACATTTCATGTTACTAAAAAGCTGCTGTGTTTCAGCTCCTAAAGACTTGCATTGCATTAGGTTATTAGATTATTATTTTGTGTGCCAGCCAATATTTTCAGATGAAAAACATTCATTTGTATCTTCTGCGTTGGCTCATCCGGTCTGAAATTATGAGCTCTACAGTATTTTGAAACTTGAGACTTCATGTTGGGTTGCATAAGAATGTCTTTTAAACAGAGGTGGATGATCTGTTAGCCATAATTAAGGAAATAAGAGGAGGTTACGCTTGTTTGTGGTATATAGTATGCCACCTCCTGCTTTAAGAAAGAGTGTGTATACCTTGTCTTTTTAGCCTGAATTTCTTGCACAAAGTAAATTGGAGCTAGCAGATTAGGTTGTTGTCCTCTAGTGACTTTAATATGTCTCCTGAGCAGAGTAGTTTTGCCCTATGTACCATAATGAACATAGCGTAATTAACCACTGGAAAATCTTGCCCCAGTAGGTTCTCTGTCACTTGAAGTCTTGATTTAAGCACTCTAATTTTCTTGAGAGATATGTTCTAAGATCTAAGATCTGGAGATCTCAATGGAGGTATTACTGAGTGAAAGTTTACATCCTTTTTCATCTAAGACCTCAGTATAAATAGTCAAGCTGCTCTTTTTTAGCTTTAAAAAACACATGTATGGCTATATCAAGATATCGTCCCATGGGCTAATCTGTTGCATTCAGATATCATGTTAGTGATGGTTTTTTTTAAAGGATGCTGCAAAACAAAATACTGGATTCTTTGCAAGTTAGTGATCAGAGGCTCCCATCAGGCCATATCTCATCAGTTGACTTATAAGACTCCTGTTTCCAGTGGTCTCCTTGCTTCCTTCTTTAAAATCATCCCTGCCTCTTCTTTCACAATGATGAGCTTTTCTGCAGATAAAAAATGTCTCTCTTGCTTCTTTATAGCAATAGCTTAGACTTGGTAAAAAATGTTCCATTATTTATTAGTCTTGCCATCTCGGCGAGAGCTGCATTTTCATGACTTGCCAAGCTATTTCCTGATTCTGAAGAATATTGCTGTTCTAGAGGCACAGTGTGTACGATCAGCTCCATACATGGTCAGATATGCCATCTTTCTAAATCTTCTTCTTTTACATGTGCAGAGGATTCCAGGGTGATGTACTTTGTGGAGCTGCATCATCAAAACAGAGCAGGTACCTGTGGCCTCTTCTAGAGATACTGCTATGGGTAGGATTACTGGCAGAGCATATGGTCTTGTTCCAGATACATAGAGAAGTAGGTGCAGGTAAAGCTTTCAGCTCTCACAAGAAATTTATCACTGAAACTGCCATTTATTTATATCACCAATTAACATCATATCTATGAACAAAATTCACTCCATAATACATAGTTAGAATTTAGTAGTCTGCAAAATAACTGGTGACAGGAGCATACCTGAGTGGACTTACTGAGGTTAAATTGTGCCATGTGAGCGGTTGGAAATGAGTTATTTGAAAACAAATAAAATTATATTACAGGAAAGGAAGACTTGCAAGGAATTTATCAATTGCCCATACAAAGTAGAGATTTGTAATTTGTTTGTGGGGAACCCCATGTTCCCCAGGGTTGTAGGGATTTAGCACCTTTTTTAGGGCACGTACACAAAATTTGAGGTTGCTGGTCTTTTCTTTTTGTGATGCAAGTGAAGAATACTGTGCTCTGTCCTATTATTGTGCTTGAATTGGAGTCGATGCCACCATGGAAGCACTGTGGTTCTTTTTTGCATTCAATGCCTGTGCAGTTCTGAAGCAGCCTGCAGACTCTCTATTGTAGTTTGCTAGTGCAGCACTTGGGGCCCAATTTTGAATGGCTTGTGCATTAAAGAGGCATATTCATTTTTTTTTAGTGTTTAGTGTTGTTCTATGAAGCTATCTGTAAATTTTGTTTATTGAGTTTAGTATTACATTTTTAAAGAAAACACTTTCAATCTCATAGTTGATACCTATGTCTTGCGCTTGCATCTGATCAGACCATGTAGAATGTGTGTGCCTCTGTGTGGTTCACAAAATAAATTACACATTGTCGTGTCTGTCTCTTGTTTTCTGGAATTTGACTAAGGCTTACAACTTCAAAGGTGAGGTTAGGCTTCACTTTTGTGTTCAGAGAGGGTAACTAAACTATTGTGGCTGACGTTGCAGTGGAAGACTTGTGAAGCTTGTCCTTTGTTTTAATCTTCAAGTGCCTCAGGAGTCATCCATAAAGGATATCCCAGTGGGGGAGTGGAGATCTTGTGGCCAGTTCGTGGAGGGGGCAGAGTAAAAATTCTGGAAAAATCTGCAGATATCCTTTCAGGATTTCCACTTTTGTTCCCTTTGGCTAAAACAAGTCTTTGAAAATGGTGCTGTGGAAGTGGGTAAATGAAAGAGAACTACATGGGGCTAAGGAATGGTGATGTTCTTTTGGGAGTTCAAGGCATTTATATAGTTTGAGAAAGAGAGTGGGGCGCTCAGCATTTGATAAAATCTACTGGAGCCCTCTAATTTGTTGGAAATAAAAAAGGAAAAAATGGAAAAAATTTAGGTTATTCCCTTGTTTAATTTGCTAGATTGGCACTAATTCTGCAGTTCACTTACTGTACTAGTTAATTTCAATAACCACTCTGCATTCTTGATTTCAACAGGGGAGAAGGTGGATGCTGAGGGCAAAAGGGTACTGGATTGGAGGGGGTTTGAGTGCAGCTTCACAACAAATTGTTCATACCCTTTTCACAGCTGTACCTGAATACAACTCATGTAATTTTTTTTTTCCCATGAGGTTTTTAATTGTGGAATTGTTTTGCCACTTTAGTGGAGCGTCACAGAAATAATTTTTCTGACAACTTTTATAAAACTAGGTGGAGATCCTCAAACAGAAAAGCTAAACTTGCAGGCACCAACATGAATAATAGAAAGACTTTTCTGACAGGTTCTAATTTCAAAGTTACTGCTTGCTGCAAGGTTACTTAAATTTACAGCAGGGCAGAAAGCAAGCGCTCTAGAGATACTGTCAGTCTGTAGCCCCTGTTTTTCATTCACGTGCTTTTCATCTTGCACTTTGCAAGATGAAATACTGTTTTGCTTAAAAATCTTTCCCTTACTCCATAGCCAGCTTTTGAAGGAGGAATCACAAACCAACTCCCATTTCTGGTGTTGACTTATTTTAAAAGGCATTGATTAAACTCTCAAAACAGTTACACAAGACATATTTCCTGCTGAAATATTAACGGAAGCTTCTGTTTCTGAAATGCTGTCAGGATGAGCCCCCTAAAAATGCACAGTATATATCTCTGTGCAAGCAAACAATGTGCAGAGGAGTGTTTCAATATTTTGAATAGTCTTTTGAGCAAAAACTAGTTCAGTTAAGTACCTCAGCTCTCTTCTGTGGGAACGTTTGTTTTACACAATAGAATTCCCTCTTACAGTTGTCTCTTTTCAGAGAGGTTCATTTAATATTTGTCCATGGTACCACCAACTGCAGTGCTCGTTGAATGGTCAAGAAGGAAAAGGGCCTGTTCTAAGCAGATTACAATCTAAGGACGGACAGCTAGACAGATAATATAAATGAGAATATATAACAAATGCAGGAGAAGAAAGGGTTTGGTGGTGTGAGGGGGAGGAGAGACACTTCAGCATGGTGAAATCATATTTTAATCACTCTGAGGAGTAACAACAGGTTGCATTATGGCAGGCCTTTTATTTAATACTGGTGGATTTTTTAGTTATGTGACTGCTATAAAATGTATTTATATGTTTGTGCATAAGAAACTGCATATTTTCCATATAATATGTTGGTTGTCCTTTCATATTGAAAGGAGGTGGGTTTATTTCAAAACTCTAAATCTCACACCAGTCTAAAACCTGCCGAAATGGCATTTATAGCAGTGACTTGCTTGACAAGGGTTCTTCGTGAAGGTGCAAATGTGCAGCAGTCTCCCTGCTGTACAGTTAAACTTTCTGTGCATAAATCATTTTAGTAGATTGGGCCAGCGGAGGATTGCTTATAGTGCATTGTGTATGATTTAATATTATGCTATATACAATGCTGGAACTTAATTCCAAGTCCCCTAAATGGTGTAACGTACCAAAAATTGAGTCCGGCCTGTGTTTTGCCACCCAGAAGGTTGGCGATAGCAATGTTAAAGTGCTTACAACTACTTAAACAATTAGAAATATTTTGTTTTGTAAATTTTTTTTCAATACTGGCACTGTAAGTTGAGTGAACTGCTGACCAGGACCAGACTGCACTGCTGTCGTGGGGAAAGGAATGAACTGATGTTAGTGCTTCCCTTTTCATTCAGACCCTTTCCAGGAAAGTGGTTGTAGACTTGTAGTAAACCAATTCATAAAGGACATGTCCTACCCATACAGAGGACAGAAGCAACAAGAAAAAGTCAATGAAGATTTTGTTAAATTAAGATTCAGCAAAATGATGTACTTGACATTGAGTAATTTAGTTGGTGGTTTTGTCGGGTTTTTTTGATATTTGGAATCAAAAGATTCATTCAAAGGAGAGCCAGCAATCTAAAATATTTATATTCATAAGGAATCAGGCTGAAACTGCGTAATTTCTCTCAGATTGAACAAATTTTGTGGTCTTAACTGAAACTGGTACTGAAGGTGCTGAAAGATTTTCCTTTCTCTGTTCCTCTCAGCACATGGGATGATTTTTCTGGGATGTACCAAAACAGATGAGTTTTAGTTGTCTGGGACATCGGACTTTATACATCTTTAATTACAAGAAATGAGATCTGTGATTTCAGTTTATCATCTGAATCTGCATAAGAATTAGATTAAAACATTAAAAATGTGACCTTTTGGACTGTTGCTGATGCGAATTTTTTGTAGTTACGCATGTTTTAAAAATTGCTGCGTGATTTACAGTAGTCATAAATGGTTTCAAAGAGGCTTATAAACAAATTTACAATTCTTTCAACTAGTGATAAGAAGGTGAATTGACTGTCAGGTTTAGGAGGGCAGATTTACTCCTCTTGTCTTAATAATGGTCTTGCTTCTGAGTCGGCTGAGTGCAGGGGCATCTGATTTCACTGCTGCTTTTCTTGATGAGTAGCAACCTGCCCTGAGAGAAGTGAGTCCTCCTGGCAAGGTATGGAAGCATTGAGCAGGATGGGTTGGCAACGCTGTTGGGGAGTCTTGACAAGAGGCAGCAACACTTCATGTCCTGTCCAGAGGATCTCTTGAACCAAGATTCTCAGCAGCTGACAGACTTCGTTCTTTTTGGGTTTTTTTTCCCCCTGTTTTTTTTAGGGCTTCCATTTCTTCAAACTAGTTGAATTAGAAACCATAACTTTAATGATTTGTAGTGCTTTTTTCCCCATTTACTTTGTGAGCTAGAGAGCCTTAGAAAAGAGGTTAATTCATTCAGGGAATGTTTCGAGAGATCAATTGGCACCGGCTGGTAAGTGTCCTCTCCCCTTCAGCATACAGCATATCACCTTTTTTGTTGAAGACAAGAAAACGTCAAATGGATCATAGAGCAAAACCAAGGCCTTACCTTTTATCTCCTATCAGGTTACAGAAGCACAGAGTTGCTTCCCAGTGAATTTCTGTACTGCTTAGTTCTGTGGCAGAGGTGTTGGAGGAGACTATGTCAGCTGACTGTTTGGCAAATGTGAAAGAACTCTCATAGGAAGGTGAGGCTTTGTGCCCAAGAACTTTTACTTTTCTCTTCTTGACACAAGCGTTTAACCTTTAGGAAATAAACACTGATGGCATGATCTGTTAATTTTTAGTGAGACTGAATAAATTTTTTTTCACTTGCACATGTTTTAGCCTCTATTTTTGTGGTGAGATTCAGTAGGCAAATGATGCAAAAGAAAACATAAGTTTTTAAAATAGGTACTCTTATCTTTTATTGTATAATTTCTCTCTCCCCCCCCCCTTTTTTTTTAATTTATTTTCTTCTTTTCCTCTTTGCTCAGTTTATGTAAGATTTTTTTTTTTTTTTCTGTTCAGGTAAAGAGTGACAAGAATGGACTTCTATTATTATTTGCCTAAATTTTATGATTGACTTGCTGCTCTATTTAATGTATTTTTCAACATATCAGCAAATCACCTTTTGAAAATAGTAGGCACAGGTCATTATTTTGAGTCTTCCTTTTTTTAAACATATCAAAATAAAACACCTGAAATGCTTCACTCTTTCAGCCAGGTGGAAAATGTTGCACATTTTGATTCTAATTAAACTGTTTAATACCCTAAAGATGGTATAGAGAAATGTGAAACTTGAGAAATAAGGTTAAGCTGCGTATACTTAGGAAGGCTGCCTTTTTTAAAGAGCACTTCTAAGGATCAAGCACAATGATTCAGCAAAACCTCTCTGTTCTGTGCCTCTGTGTGTGGAAGATCAGACTTGATTATTGGATTTTTGTTATTGTGAAATAATATGTAACATGTTTTCAGCAATGCTTTTATATTGGTAATATTTCCAGTGATCTTACAGGCTTTATGAAATTGTCCTCCTTTAGAATATCAGATTTCTGTAGCACACAGCACATGCTATATGAGGTGCATCAGAGGAAGAGGGAAGAAATCTTTGGTGTAGTACGGCAGTGTAGTCTTGGAGTTTTCATTGAGGAAATGCTTGTTTTAAACTCTGCAGTGCACTCTTAAGGATAGCTTTGTGTGTAGCAGTGTATTTTGGGATATCTGTTTTAAGGACAGCATTTGATTATCATGCCCTCTTTTAGTCACTCTTTTTCCTCCCTCCCAGCTCAGGTGTTGTGGATCTGTGATGTACCAGCAGTGTACCCTGTTGCCTTGCAGGGAGGCTGTCCTCTCCTTAAGTTAAAGCAGAGCTGCATGTGATCCTATATGAGCTATTTTATTGCACTGATGTGGCTTCTTTTTCCTTTTATAAATGGTTTAGTAGGACTTCAAATAGAATCATAGAATCATAGAATAGTTAGGGTTGGAAAGGACCTTAAGATCATCTAGTTCCAACCCCCCTGCCA
>WYDI02019765.1:0-13474 GCA_009867235.2 Psittacus erithacus | reverse complement strand
ACCTGACCCAAACTGACCAAAGAGGTATTCCATACCACAGCACGTCATGCCCAGTATATAAACTGGAGGCAGTTACCTGGAAAAGCTAGATCACTGCTAGGGTCAGGCTGGGTATCGGTCAGCAGGGGGTGAGCGATTGTATTCTCTTCCTTTGTTATTTCCCTTATCATTATTACTATTGGTGGTAGCAGCAATGGTTTGTGTTATACCTTAGTTACTGGACTGTTCTTATCTCAACCCAGATGTTCCTCCCCATCCCTCCAGGAGCAGCAGTGGGTAGTGAGAGAATGGCTGCATGGCTGAGTTGCCGACTGGGCTTAAACCACAACAGTTCTTTTTGGCGCCCAACGTGGGGCATGAAGGGTTGAGATAACGAGAGATCTGACCAGAGTGTGTCCCATCATATTTGTGATAAGCGTTCACTGTTTCGGATTAATAGTCACTCATCACAATGCTGATTTATTGGCTCTCAAAGTTGTTGCTCTTGATCTCACAGTTCAGCATGTCGTACCTTACTTGCAGCCGGTATTTGCTGTGTTAGTGTTTATCAGCTGGGGGCCTTGGGCTAAGGTTCTTGTTTCATTGTACTTTATGGTAATGACTAGTAATACAATAGAATCATCGATCATGAAACTGATCTGGCTCGCGTCCCCAGTGTGGCCACCACCTCTATACTTTGGGAGGTATATAACAGAAGTGCTGAGCAATTACACATCTTTTTTCCCCTCCTTGGGTGGTCAACTCGTGAAGGAGACATTCCCTTGCGTTCCCAGCCCCCCTACCAGACCATTTACCGCATCATTTGAGAGTTCTGAAGGTTTTGAATGGCCTTTAGGTACCCTTGAGACCTGCCTGCTGATTGTGACTGGGATCACCTTGTTGGCATGCATACAGAATGTGTTCTACCCACAACCATTTCCTCTGATCTCAAGAGTTAAGCAGAGTCGGGTCTGGGCCTTGTCTGAGGTTAGACGATGATATAGGAGGACCAAGAGATTTTCCCCGAGGCTGGACAGTCATGAGTGGCAGGGTGTGTTGGATAGTATGGGCAAGTATCTAGGCCAGTGGGCTCCTCCAGTGCTTTGGAATTTCACCCCTGAACAAGTGCAAAATCCAGAAAAATTAGTAAAACACTTAAATGAGGTGTGCTGTCATTCTGGTCATACCAGAGATGGACAAATCATGGCAACGTGCTGGGGTTTGGCCTATGCTTACAGAGCCCTGTTCAACACTATCCAGCACCTTCAAAAGGAAATAATGTCCCTGGATCTGATGGCAAAGCAACAGACAGCACAGCTACTCCAGCTCCAAGCACAACAGCTACACTAACCCCAGTGACAAGTACAGCAGCTACTCAAACCCCGACAACAGATACTGCAGCCACTCCAACCACAGTGATAATCACTGCAGCTAAACCAGAGGACCAATTCATGCCAATATTAGTTGCCCCTGTATGCAAGGAGAAAAGCAAAAAAAACAACAGACAAGAAAGATGAAGAAACAAGATGAAGAAGCAATGGCAATGCACTTACTACCCAGGACAGCATCTGATCATGAGTTATCACATGAATCAGAGGAAGAATAGGTGACTACCTGACCTTGGACCTCAACTGAGCTACGGAACATGCAAAAAGATTTTACCCATCAGCCAGCAGAGCACATCATCACCTGGTTGCTCCAATGCTGGGACAATGGGGCCAACGGTCACGAACTAGAAGGCAAAGGAGCCAAGCAGCTGGGATCACTTGCTAGGGAAGAGGGAATTGACAAAGCAATTGCAAGCGAGAAAAAGTCCCCAGCCCTTAGAAGCGGCTCTTGGCAGCTGTGAAAGAAAGGTTTCCATACAAGGACGATGTTATGAGTCGTTCGGCTAAGTGGACTACTCTGGAGAAAGGCATCCAGTCTCTGAGGGAAATCAGCCTGATGGGATGAAATGGCAAAAGCATCCTATTGTGACTGGTCCAGAGGCTCCATGCATCCTTGGCATAGACTACCTCAGGAGAGGGTACTTCAAAGACCCAAAAGGGTACCGATGGGCTTTTGGTATTGCTGCTTTGGAGACAGAGGAAATTGAGCGGCTGTCCACCTTGCCTGGTCCCTTGGAGGATCCTACTGCTGTGGGGTTGCTGAAAATCACAGAACAACAAGTGCCAATCACAACCACAACAGTGCACCAGTGGCAATATCGCACCAACCACGACACACAACTGTTCCGTACTTGTCAAAGTTGACAGTCCAACAATTTACTTCAGGTCATATTTGCACCCTGGGCTGTGGAGCAAGAGGTGCTGCCTAGCAGTAGGGAAAAGGGGACTGGTAGCTCTAACCTGCCTGACTGTCCCTGTCTATGCTGTCAGAGGTCATCCTCTACCACCTTTCACTTCTTCAGAGCTTTCTTAAAGTTCTACCTGTGACTTAAAACCCAATAAATCATGCAACAATAGCAGCATTCCACGTCACTACTACTCATGAATGTCCCAGGACTACAAATCACTTTGAAAGTCAGCAGCTACTTACGTTTGAATGGCATCAAGTCCTGCCATCTTCATCTTCAACAGACGGTCTTTCCAATAGTACCGGGGCACCCGGGAGTAGTGAATGCTACCCGAGATGTAACGGAAAGGTCTCCCATCCTTGACAAAGCAGTTGCAGTCATAATCAATCCCAAAACTCCTTGGTGGTATACTCTGTGTACCAAAAGAAATAAAACACAGTATTATCTTTTTCTGCATTGAAAGACATGAGGAACAGCCTATGCAACATCTGAAGGATGTCCACAATAGAAGGCACAACAGTGTTAAACTAAGTTTAACTTATAGTTAAACTAACCTGATGGTGAATGGCTCTCCTCTAGCTACATAAAGCCCTCCAGAGCCTAACACTCCAAAGGACTACAGTACATATGCCAATCACTCAGCAATGACAGGATTCTCTACTACACCAAAATATGCCACATGTATTCTCCACTTTTAAGGAGTATATAGTACTGCCTCTCTACAGTGATACATTTTGCACTCACTTACACCAGTGCAAAGGATAATGAATTACTTAGGGGAGATTTGGTGAATGCCAGCACTTGCACTGAAGAGGTCTGTTTACCGAACTGTTGGAAAACACAGCCCAAACTCCAACTTCATGTCATGTCAGTCTAGGAGCAAAAGCCAGCTGAGAGCTTTTGAGGAACAAACAACCCATTCTAAATGTTCCATGTCTAAAAACCGTGTTTGAAAGTTTAGCCTCTAGTAAGTACAAAACTGATGGATCAGTGTGGCAAAGTGCAGACATTTAAGTCATTAAAAAGAAGTAATTTGGGGAAAAAGTCCTAGTTTAAATACCTTCTAGCTAAGCACAGCCAAACAGCGACTTCAAAAAGAAGCAAGTATATTAAAAGTAAGAATCTGCACTTTCTAGCCACAAGAAAAATACCTTCACTTCAAAAGCATGGGATTACTCCTCAAGTGAGATGAAGATCTTAGTAAGATTTAAATTACTATGACCACAGCAGTACTTCTTTTCCTTTTAAAAACAAGGGAAACCAGATGGACTTTTGCTAAGTGCCTGGCCCTATGTCTTTAAGAACCTTTAACTTCATTAATCTGAATTTTATTTAAACAAACCTTAACCTCTCACATCTTGCATATGCTTTTGGCATCTCAGTACTACTTCTTTTGGCCTCCATGCCCCACTGAGTAGTTGGGGTTTTTCTTCATGTTCGAGGACTTCGCATCAGATTCATTATTGAGCAAGGAGAGATCAGTGGGGATTTACAAAGTAAAAAGAGAGAGCAAATGTAATCAGTTAATTCTTCATATCTATCAGAAAGTCTGAAGTCAGCCAAACAAACCTCATGATTCACTGGAAGTTAATGTTATACTAGTCCAAGTGAAACACACCTTTCACTAGTGTAAATTTAAAGCTATTGAAGGACACTGGCCTTATTCTTGAAATGACAGGCCTTGGTCTGTCCCATATGGAAAATAAGGCTTAGCAATTAGGAAACTGATTATATGAAATAAAAGCAATGAAATTGAAAGGCAAGGTAAAGGTAGGCCATCATATAACCCCAGGCGATCCCCACTACACAAAAGCACCCATCACCAGAGGAAATCTGCCCAAAAGTTAAGTAGAGGCCAACAGACCACACAGTTTTGAAGAACCTTCCCATGAAACCACTTCTTTCTGCTAAGTGGTGAACCACTTTGTTACAATAGTGCATACAACTACAGGAAGAGCAAAGAGAAGGGAATGGAAAAAGTGAAATACAGCAGGCATGTATAACCATAAAGCTGCAAGTACTGAGACTCCTGGCCAACAACGAGGCACAACTGCTGACCAAGAACATACTCTTAGCATGCTCTCGGTCACACATGACATAACATATATATACAACACACAACATGACAGCAAAAAGGAGTAAGTGCAATGTGTCACAGGCCAAAAGAACAAGAATACAAACTACTGGGCACAGTACAAAGAAAGCTTCCTGAGAGCTGGAGGATGAAATTGCTGAGTAAACATGCCAATCCCTAGACTGCCATTAAACAAAGCAACTGAGTGAGATAACACTCTACAAACACTTGAAGAGTACAAACTCCAAGGAGGAGGAAGACTACAGTGGGTTGCAACTGTAAAACCTGAAACTGTAAAACCACAGAAAACCTAAAATAAAGCGGTGGAAAATGTCTTAAATGCATGTAGCAGCCCAAAGCATTCTGCCCTGCCTACAGTGAGCAAGTGAAATTGCCCGTGCGGTGGATATATAACAGCAGATGTAAGATACAGCCCTAAGCTGGCAGGGAAACAAGAATCACAAAGTGGTTTGGGTTGGAAAGGACCTTAAGATCATCCACTTCCAACCCCCTGCCACAGGCAGGGACACCTCACACTAGAGCAGGTTGCTCCAAGCCCCTGTGTCCAACCTGGCCTTGAACACTGCCAGGGATGGGGCAGCCACAGCTTCTCTGGGCACCCTGTGCCAGCGCCTCAGCACCCTCACAGTAAAAAACTGCAAGGTACTGACAAGTATTGCACAGCAGAAGGTTTTGAAGCCCTGATCCCACAAACACAGACCCATTCTTAATACTAACACACAGTTCCATGAAAGTTGAAATAAATCTTTACTCAAAGGCATGGACGTGCCATGTCTCCACAAAATCAGGACCTTACAGAGCTGAGAAATACAAGCTAACTGCTCTGGAACAATTCAAAGGTCAGGTTTCTCCCAATTGGGAAATTATGTTGTTGTAGTAACTCCAGACTGTTAAACCTCAAGTAAATTGCCACTGCAGAGGAGGCACAGGTGGGTATCATCTGTTTACTTTCTTTTCAATTCAAATGCACATAGATTTTTTTGCTGACCTTTAATTTATAACCTGCCTCTCAGTTCCTGAGCATGCTGGACCTAGGATGGGATTGTACTGTGCATACCCCCAAAGGAAATCATTCACCCTTAGGAACACCAAGCAGATGGTTTTTACTCTAGGGCACTGTGACAAATCACAGCAATAGTGCAGAACTGAGAGCTTAAAAATGATAACAACTAAATGAAACGCACAGCTCAGGTGCAGCAACACAATTCTGCAACACTATTGAAAGAAATAAAGCAGCATGAAGGAAAAAGCACACTGAAAGACCATCATCCTTGGAAATAAAGGAGGCAAGTCAAAAATAAACTGCTGCTGTTTCCCTCTGAAGGAGGATTTCAGTCCTCTCATTCAGACTAACTACAGAGGCTTATGGAAAAGACACTTTGCTCCATTCGTGGCAGGTAACTGTTCGGAGATTATGAACGTTGAGTCAACATCCTCAGGGGAAAGGCACCTCTGGCAGAGAAATAAGACTTGTCATAAAACTATGAGAAGAAGGTATTAATTATGCTTATCATCATTGAACCAGTTGCCATTTAGAAGCCACGCTTTTAAAGCTGTGACTGTAACTGTACATCCCCTTTCTTACACATACACTACCTGCTACAGTAGTATTATAGGGGTGAGGAGGAGGAGGAAGCTTCCAGAACACTTGCTCTGACTCATCTTGTTTATTGCCCATTCTACCAAACATCCCTTCGTGTTCACTTACTCAGCATTCTGTAATTATCAGTGCATGACTCTAGCCATTGCTTGCAGACCAGGGCTTACAACCAAACCAGTTCTCATCATGGATTTATGCCTGGCTCTGTTAATGCTGTGTACTCACCATTATCAATATGCATGGAATTCATTCGCACTCTTTCTCCCTAGCAGATGGCATAGCAGGTCTGCTAGTCTGGTAAGCACATTCAACAGACACAAACTCAGTGCACGCTTTAGGATGCCAGGTCATTTGTGCCACATCACATGAATGCCCAGCTGAAAATCCAGACCCTTGGAGGCAATGGTACAATGTTGTATCCTATGTGCTCAGAATATAACCGCATGGAAAAGAACTGAAGAATTTGTCAGTTCTTAAATCAAACAAGAACTTATTTGTGCAACCTTACTATTCTTTCAACATTTTAGGATGTGCATGTCCCTCACCATAGGAAAAAAATTAATAGCTTCAGCATGCAAAACTACTTAACTCCAAATTTACAAAACCGGGGCTTTTCTTACTTGGAAAGCAAACAAACGTGGATACAAATCTTCAGTGAACCCTTCCACCCATGAGTATTTCTAGAATCTCTTATGTAGACCATTCAACCATAGAACACTCTTTACCCACTCATTTTCTTCTGCTCCTTTCCCAAAAGGCCTCTCAGTATCTTTCCTCTGCCCTTGCAGCGTTCCATTTCTCTACATCACATCCTCATCTCTTCAAACTGCACTTCTTCCTCGTAGGAGAGGCACGAGGCAAATTTAAGTGGCCTTACCTTTCCCACTTTCCACCATGCCTCACAGTGCTGATGCAAGACCTCCCCAAACTACTTACATCTATCATCAATACCTTTTTGTTGGCAAACAGAACTATTGTGTTAGAACAATTCACCATGAACTACTACAGTAAATCCTGATACAAAAGAAAAGGTCCTCATAGGCATCTTTCTTAATAAGCAAAGAAAGTTTTATTAAATCCCAGCATTTCAAGCATTTGTTATACCACAATTTACATACCTTCACATCCACTCTATATTGATTACTTAATGTAATAAATATAACTTTCACAGGGTGATGATGCTGTTCTATTCTGGTATTATTCTTACAGTGATCAACTTCCAACCCCTCAACTGGCCTTTTTAGGAAGAAATATACATTCATTTAAGTTTTCCAAATCAAATACATTCCATACACACCAAATAAAACATCATTACAAACAAAAAAGCAGCACAGCAATTTTCTTCCCATCTGGAATACTGAACATAGGTTTGCATGGTGAATATTCAAGTCAAATGGGGAAAAGTATGGAGAAAGCCTTGAAGGATAATTAGGGATTGCTGTCAAATTTCAGAAGAGGTTAATTCCTCTTCCTGTCAAAAAGAAAGTTGATCTAGAATCCTTTCCATCCATGCTTAAAAAAGGAAAAGGCAAATCAGGAAAAGGCTTTGTTTTGGCACAGAAAGAAACCACTGGAAGCGATCACCACCAAGGTTTCAGAGGGAGACACTTAAAAATAATGTAGAACTACTAAATTCCACTGGGAGTACTCAACAGATTCATGAAATGATAATATGACCACTCCTAAAAGGATGTGCATCTGGTCCTGAAAGGATACACAGAGATCTTCTCAGAGAGGCACAGACAAAGTGATGAAGAAGCCATCTACGCACCCCTGGGATGGAAGGCCCACTTCAGCTAGGTTTTTGCACACAGTGGGACAGAGTGAAGAGAGAAGTAACAAAGACAGGGAGAACAAAGAGAAAAATAATACTAGCAACTCACTGGGAAACTAATACTACCTAAAGCCAGTCCCACTGAAGCATCCTGATGAGGAAACTTGCTTAAAAATGTATTCCATCTAATAAATATGGAATTATTTACTGTGTTAAGTTTAACCCTCAGCCTAACAAGTGAAAAGCTATCCTCCTGGACGACTGACCTAGAGGGAATAGTCTGTACAACTAAGCCCAGAATACTACTTTTAACTGAAGGCTTGGTGATAAGTAAAGAGAGGGTTACAGGCTATCGAGATTCTCTCTACATAAGACCATCTGACACTACACTACTGATGGGAAAGAACCTCAGCTGGATCCCATATGGGTAGTATTAAATACATGTGGAAACTTCAGGATAATTAAGCAGACATTATGGCACAAGCATAAAGAAGTTCATAAAGTTGGAGGCACTGGGGAACAATAATTATCTGGTCCAGCAAGTAAGGGCCTGGCTGATGAGGTGCTCAGTTTTCAGACTAAAAGAGGATTGACTCCAAGTCTTTTGCCAGCCTTCCAGCACATGACACATTTGCCCTATTTCTCAATACCTCCTGTAGTAAAAATAAAAGCTTTTGAAGAGAGGAAGAAGATACAAAACCAGCTTCGCAGTTAGAAACTCTGCCAGGGCAAGGGGTGCCTGAAGGGAGGGGATGAAGTGAAACTTTGAAAGGTCACATACAGAAAAGCTCAACTTCACAAAGCCTGTGGTACTGTTCAAATACACCCCACATTCCTCCTGAATGAGAGCTGAAGAACAAACCAGCAATGCACCTGGTTCAGGATCACAAGGAAAGCAGGAAAAGATTGAACACCACCTGGTTTTGCCATCCTCAGTCTCCTGTTAAGCAATGATCTCTTTCGCCACATGCTCCATGGGTCTGCCGAGAGGAACCCAGGTATTGGCAGGCAGAAGGGCAGAGCAAGGGACACCCTGTGGCTACAGCTACAGACTTCAGAGACAGAGGCAGAATTCCCAGACTTGTATTGTTCATGGTTTTCATACAACAACATTGGGGTTGAAGGGGAGAAGAGAGGAAGATGTACAGAAGTCAACTGTTTCATCATCTGGGATGATACACACACATGAATTTACGTCCTGGCTTTCTTATATGAAAACAAAGATAAAAAAGCAAGAGCTGCATGGAATTATATGCCCAGAATTATATGGACTTGTGTTAAGCCTTTCTAGGAAAGACAGACAGAAAATCTCCATCTCTTGTTTTTCTGTAGCAGTTGGTCTGCTATGTGCCTATCAGACAACCAGGACCTTGATACACAAATGCTACTAAGGAAAAGTCACCTGCTGCAGAGTTCAGTATTCCCAAATAGGGCACCATTTACCTGAAATATTAAAACCTCAAACAAAGTTCAAGCATTAACCCATTTGCGTTGTTTCAAACAGCATCTCCTTACTCTTGTAAGAGAAAAAAAAAAATCACAGAAGATAAATTAAGCATCAAAAAAAACGTGCAGAATGAAAAGAGTATTTCAGCTTTGGATTTTCTGCTTTACACAGGAGGTTCTGTATGCACAGACAGCAAGAGAAGTTTGGTAATTCCAAGTTTTCTTTCTTATTTGCTTTTACTAGAGCTATTTTCGGCAAGTAATGATCAGATGCCCAGTTATTCTGGGGGAAATGCCTGCAGAAACACAGCTGCTTCACCCTTTGGTATCAGTCTCCCCAGCTTTAGACCTAGGAAAAAATGGATTTCAAGGACTGAGGCATGGCAACTTACTGCACTGGTAACAGCACAGACTGGAAGCCATAGTGCGTGCTGCAGACAGCTAAGAAACTACCCTTAAAACCACTCCCTTCCCAGAACACCTCTAGCAAGAGGCTCCCTGAGTTTACAGACCTTGTGGATACTCTTCAATCGCTTCTGCAAAACATGCACAAATGATTTCACTGCAAGAGATCAGAACTTCACCTGCCTGAGCCTGGAGAAGGCAGCTCCTGATGGATAATGAACAGCAGAACATGAAGCAGCTGCAGGACACAGATACTGCTGAACACACACAGGACACATTGTCTCTGTGACATTGGTGCTATCTTTAAATGCAGAACCTCAGTAATAATAATAAACACAAAGAATTAATTTCTTCAGTATTTCAAAATGCCCCCATTTGTTTCATAGGCCCAAGATACATTTGGTGTTTTCAGCTCACACTTAACAGAACCTGCTGAAGTCCATCCCAATGTATCTTCTCCAGCTTCCCTGAAACAGGGTGTGCTTCCAGAGCAAAAGAGCCAAGATACTGACCAAAAAGGATGGTTCAAGTCTGTCAAATGGAAAACTCCTCAAGGAGAACGGAGAATTATCTCTGTTATTTCAGCTCTGCTGCCCAGCCTCATGGGTATTCCAAAGTACATGGTGCCTGGGCTGACATACACAAAGGTGTTCTGCCCAACTTTATACAAGCCAACAAAGAATGGATTCAGCAAATAAGCTCCAGCATTTAGTGGGAAAATCTGCCCTCCGTGAGTATGGCCAGACAGAATTAAGTTGATGTCTGGTCTCTCTTGAAGGGCCCACTTGGCAGCAACAGGCTGATGAGCTAACAGCACTATCGCATGCTCACTGCTACAACCTCCCAGGGCTTGCTTTAAATCCATGCCATGTCCTGAGTAGCGCAAGGCATCTGCTTCAATATCATCAACGCCGGCCAGGCAGAACCAGTCCTCAGTGCTCTGTGGCGAAATAATCTTCACATTCTCATTATGCAGCGGCCGAATGTTAAATGATTTTAACAGCTCAAACCAGTTGCTAACATCCGATGTGTAGTACTCATGGTTTCCTGTGACAAAGTAAGTCCCCAGAGGGGAGGCAAGTTCTCCAAGAGGCTCAACAGCAGGCCGGAGGATCTCTGCCTCAGAGTCAGTCAGGTCCCCAACAATGACAGTGATATCTGGTTTTAAAGCCTTAACCATCCTCACAATCATGGCAAGCTTGGTCTTCCCAACTGTAGGCCCCAGATGAATATCTGAAAGCAACACCACTTTCAAGTTATTCATTGTTGAGGGCAGCTTATGAACTGGAACCTCCACAGAATTCACAGCAGGAGGCTGGGAGGCATTTAACAGCCCCACAACAGTCAGCACAACAGTCAGCAGCACTGCCAAGACGGGTTTCATCGCTGGTCTGTTCTTGTTGCCAGGACCTACCTTAGCTCCTTTCCCAACCAACAACTTGTAAGCCTGCTCTACAGAGCCTAGAGTGAAAAGGAAGAATATCAGAATGATATAGGCCCCCAGGCAAGTGTAGGCAGCTAAAGAAAAGAAATATGGCTCTTCTGCAACAAGAAACAGCAACGTGAAGAAGCTTGAATGTGCCAGAGCCAGAAACATGAACACAGCTATTTTCCAGGGCATGAAACAGAACGAGGTGGCAACTGAAGCCCTGGAGAACGTGGTAACTATACTTCTCCACACATGAAGAGATCCTATCAACATGAGTGCATTAGCAAACAGTGCCATCTGTAGCCTCAAGAGCCAGCGCCGCATCCTGAAGTCAAGCTTTTCTGACAGGTAACTCCGCGACAGCATCATGGAGAGGAAAACCACTCCTGCAGCCACTGCAGCCTTTGCTTCAAGGGATGCTTGCTTGAAGGAGATCATCTTGGCTTCCCAACCGGTCCCTTTTGCTCTGCAGGAGTCTCCAGTAGGCAATAATGTGGTTATGAAGGGATGCCTTGGGTCAATGAAGCCTGCAACCAGGAACCAGTATGAGCCCATTTAAAATAGCACAGACATTCCCTTTTCCCAGACTGCAATGAAGGACTTACTCTGCACATGCTACAAGAGACTGGGTCATGCAGAATCACTATCATAGAGACAGAGAGGAGACTTCCTGGTGTGGAATAAATCAGACAACTGAAAACACTGGATTCTGGCAGTCCCCTTTCAAGCTCTCTGCCTTCCTCCCTCGATTACTCCTTCCACCCCCTTTTACTTTTTAATACACTCTTTCTTCATTAAGACTTCCTGATAGTAGATGGCAGCAGATCACAATAGTGATGCAACAAGTCTGGGAACAATCATTACAGTATTTATAAGCCTCACACACGTTCTGGGACTAAGATGCTCTGCTGTTAACTTCACACACACGTTTTCTGCTCTGCCCAAGCAGCCAGCTCCATCTCAAAAGCAGGTATCACCCCACATCATCCTCACTGAATGCAAAGTATTCTACTAACACATGCTGCAGCAGCAGCGAAATCTCCACTGGAACAGCATCGGATGCAACTGTGGGACCAGAAAATCTAGGAGATGCATCATCCACAGGTATCTTTGCCTCCAGCTGTGAATAACACTTCCCCAAAGCCCTCAGAATCAGTAGGACCAATGAAACCACACTGTGGTTGGCTACTCACCTACTGCTCATCTCCACTACATGTACAGCTCCCAAGGTTCAACAGCTCCTTGAGCATATCCTGGTCTAATAGGATGCAATTACATTGAAAAGTGACTAAAACATCACACACTGCTCCTGCAGAAGTAACGGGAGAACTAAGTCTAATGCATCTCTGCTTCAGACTGAAAATGAGTAAGTAAGCACCATTTATGTTTGAATCTGACCGTTAATTCCCTGTTTGCCCTGCATTTTGTGCAGAGTTCACAGGACTTCTGCTAAAGTTCGCACATTTCTAGTTAAAATAAACCTACTGGTCTTTCATAATATACAGTAGAGACAAGGCTGAGATGACAACCTACCTTATTTAAAGCCATGCAGCAGCATATGCACACTTTCAAACCCCTTCCTCTCTCTCAGCCCACACTTGATTAGAGAAAAAGAAAGCAATCTTTACAGTCAGAAATAGGGCACAAAAGCAGCCTTGTGGTGCCCTGCAGCAAGCTTGAGCCCATTAGTCTACAAACCCAGTTTGCCAGGTTGCTTATCTGCAGCACGTACTTCCCCAAGCTGATTTCAAAGCACAGCAGCACCTCCATGATGATAGGAGCCTGCTGGATTTTGAGGACTAGACCAAGCTTTAATGAGACCTCTTCCCTCACTGCTTGCTCAGGGTGCTGTGGGATGACAGAGAATCATCAGCCCTCCCAGCTGGTTACAAAACTACTCTATTTTACACACATGCCTCTGCAGCAAATCAGCAGAGCCAGGAAGATAAGAGCCTAAGAAATGCCTTACTGGTTTGAGCCCACAGCTCCTCGAGACACCAGGCCACATTCTGTCTGGACAACAGCAATAAGAAGTGCTGTTTAAAGAAACACAACCTGACCCTGGTCACTGTCTGTGGCTGTTCTCACATTCGAGCTGACAAAGCTCCTGCCTCAGGGATGTTAGAAGGCAAACACTTGCCTGGTCCTTTCTGGATTATTTTATTAACCCAATGTATTTTAATATGGCTAATCCTCTTTTGGGTCCTGTTAAACCCTGTCTGCCTCTACAGCCTCCCGCTGCAGCAAATCCCTGCAACTCTCTATATGCTTTTGAAGTATTTTCATAGAACCATAGAATGGTTTGGGTTGGAAGGGACCTTCAAAGCTCACCCAGTCCAACCCCTCCAATGAGCAGGGATATCTTCAACCAGATCAGGTTGCCCAGAGCCACATCCAGCCTGGCTCTGAATGTCTCCAGGGATGGTTCATCCACCGCCTCTCTGGGCAAC
>WYDI02019763.1:0-13661 GCA_009867235.2 Psittacus erithacus | reverse complement strand
CATCCCTCCGGGACTGGGGGGGGTGGGGGGAAGGACAGGTTGTGGGGGGAAAACAAGCAGGCTACATGCTTTGTCTAGTTTACGACTAAGCTTAAACCACAACGTAGAGTTACTGTGGAAATAAGAAGGTACCAACAAGAACCTGTAATATCATTAAGTAACTTAAAATTTTATCTTAGTTGCAGATCTAGTTATTGTTTGCCATTTACATTATGTGAAATATTTTTAAAAAATTGGAAAAATGTTTGAAATGTTAAATAGCAATAAATATCTCATTATTTTACCACAGCGGTTGTTAAAATGTTGCTTTTAGTTCTCTCTCTAATCATGTGCTCACAGTATCGTCCTGTGTAACTACCAGGTGCTCTTTGGTAAAAGGAGAAAGTTAAACGGGAGAAAGAGTATAAAATTAAAAATTAGACCTGTCAGAGAAGAGTATCAGAAAAAAACAAAACAAGTATCCCAGGCAACATCTGGTGTCTCTGAAGCTGGAGAGGCAACTGAAGGGGACAGAAGAGGTGTAGAATAATCTGTTCCATTTTTCTAGACCTGTTTAGTAAAGGTATCTTACAAGATAAAAGTGATAGTTCTCTGCTTGTTTTACCTTGCTACGTGGATCACAAGAGACGGAGAAGTGCTAATTATCATGAGGCCTTCTGTGTCTTCTCTTGTTTCTACTTGCCCTGATGTTTCTACTTGGTGACCAATACAGGCAGTAACTAAACAGAGTTGATCCATGGGCATTAACTACTCCAAGCATATTGTGGTGAATTTTACAAAGAATATTTACTTGTGCTTAGGTGTCTTTTCAACAAATGTTGCGTAAGTCGTGCATGTCATTAAGAAAAAATGTTTAAACTGTCTTGGTATATAATTTTGAAGTTTTTCCAACTAGAAACAAATTTGCTTATTTGAAATTTCTTGAAGTTTTTATAGAAGTTGGAATCTAGTGGTCCATCTGATCATTCCTGTGCTGTCTCTGAATTACTAAATATAATTTAAAATAATTGAGTTTCTCATGAAGTTCAATAAGGGGAAATGTAAAGTCTTATATCTTGGAGGAATAACCTCAGGCATGAGTGCACACTGAGGTCCAGCTGTCTTGAAAGCAACTTTGCTGAGAAGGATGTTGTGATTCTGACTGTAAGCCAGCAATGCACCTTTGGTAAAAATGGCCAATAGTATCTTGGGCTGCATTAGGAGGAGCATGGCTGAGGATTGGAGGAGGTGTTTTTTCCTCTCTACTCAGCTCTAATGAGGCTGCATCTGAAGTACTGTTTGTAGTTTTGAATTCCTCAGTGCAAGAAAAGATACAGACTTACCGGAGCAAGTCTGGAGCAGGGTTCAAAATATAATTAAGGGACTGGACTATCTGTGTATAAGAAGAGGCTGAGAGCCCTGGGACTCTTCAGTCTAGAGGAGAGACAGCTTAGGAGGACCTTACCAACTTGTCTGAACACATGGTGGAAAGGAATGAACAAGAGTGAGCGATGGTTTTAGGAAAAGTCAGGTAAGTGCATTTTGTTTAAACCCACTTAATGTTAGCAAGTCCTTATGACTAGTAGGACAACATTTTTGATCCATCTCTTTATCCTTGATGTAAGCACCAAAGCCTCTGTTTCAGTTCTCTTGTGATGGTGGAAGCTTCAGAGCCTGTTTGTTTTTCACTGATGTGCTCTTGGATGGACATGCTATTTAATAATGCATGTCAGGCAGGTTATTTGGCTGTATAAAACAGTGTTCAACTGTAAAAGAACTTTCAGAATAACTTTAACTTTTGAATTGTGTTCTTTCATCACGTATTTTGCAGCTTCATTACTCATTACTTTGTAGTCTGGCAAGTAGTGGTCCATCACTGATACTGGTGCAGCCGGAAGTTAGTGAACTTATAATTATCTATATATCCTTCATAAATATGTGGAGGCAAAATGTTTCATTTTTTTGTGCTGGGGGAACTGGTAATACAGTTGTTTAAGGAGGAAAATGTAGACTTAATGGTAGTTTGGCTCTGAGTACTTGCCAAGGAAGTTCTGCTTGCATTCTGACCAGTAGATTATATGTTTAGAAGAGTAGCCAGGGAATATCTTATGTGTAGGGGAATCTCAGCTGACTTACCTTTTCTCTGGTATACTACCTAGGCTTAATTTCTAAAGATTAGAACTAATTAATTTCTTATGCGTCTTTGATTTACTGCATCTAAGTATAATTCAGAATTGCATCAGTAGGAATTTTTAAACTAAATAAGTAATTTTAGGGGAAAAATTACAGTTTTAGGAAAACTTCTGTGTAATAAGGTTGAACTTTTTTTACACTGGGAAGCTTATAGGCGAGATCTACTGCATGGCACAGTTAGTATTCATACATTAAATAGTTGAATGTATATAACTGATTCAGTACATGCACTTTATACTTTTCAACATAGCCGATTGCTGTAGGTGAGCTAGGTGTTTTCCAGGACTCAAAAAAAAAAAAATTCAGAATACACTTGAATATTTCTGTGCCTGCTTACTTACCGCACAGACATATTTAAAGTGTATGTCTATACAGAGTGATACAAATGAATGTGAGCTGCTCTTTCTGTGCTTTGAGCTGGTCAATGCGAGTCCGGCTCAGGTCTAGAAATCCAGATTGCTGTGTTAGTATGTTAGTATATTAATCAGCGTTCTCTTTTGCTTTGCTTGGATATGTAGCTTCCTCTGACTACCTCAGAATGTGGATGTGTGATTTCTGTACCCATCTGCATAGATGTAAATGTGAGTTAGTCAGTGAATGGGAATGGAGTTTACATAGCTTTGGTCAAAACTAATTGGAGAACAAGATCCCAAAACTTTTCGGTGAAATCTGATTTTTAAGCTGCAACTGAAAATGTATAAACAGATTAAGAATTTGGTTATGCAGTCCTGAGAAGAATGAAGTTTCCAGTGAAGAAAAGCATGAATATTTGTGGCAAAGCTTAAAGTTCCTCGAATGACTATTTGTAAAATTAATGATTCATTTTTTAAGTCCTAGAGCTTCAACATTTATATTATTATAAGTATTTCAGACTGCTTATTTGGGGAACTGGAGAACTGTCCTCTAGTTCTAGCAATAATTCAGGCTCATAATTAATTGTAATACTTATTCTTTCAGTTTACAGGTGATGTCTTTTACATCCCAAAAGGCTTTTCTATGAATACTTTTGAAGAGTTAACAATTCCCTAAGTCCTAACATTAACCCCCATGCCAAAACTTAGGTTACTTGCAAACTAACTTCTAAGTTGAAAAAAAGGAGAAAAAGTGCAAAGTTGAATTCTTTTTTGCTCTGTGATTCCACAGACAATGGTAAAACTGTACAGGTTAATCTATTAGAGTTTTTATTTCAAAACTAGAAAAAATTAGGAAGGGAAAAATACTAGCCCACTGGGAAAAACCCCTACATTTTTTACCAAAAATTGCAAATCCCAAATTTGTGTGTGTTTTCAGTTTATTGTTTAATCCCATTCCAGTCATTGTTCTTGACAGTAAAATGCAACAGAAAAGAACTTCAGTTAAGGAAGTTTTATGCAGTAATTATAATCTTCCTGAGTACTGAAGTGAAGGACAGAACAATGAAAAGGAGATTGCTTCAAATAAATCTCTACTATTTTAAACTATTTATAGAATCAAAATATGATTCATACAAACCTTGGGAGAATATAATGCTATAGCTTATGTGCATTTATTTGTAATTCAAAGTGTTCTTACGCAGTATCCTCATTTCTAGCACTACCTCTTATCTGTCACCATTATCACATGTAGTAATCTTTACTGATAAACTTAGCTCCAAATTAATAGTTTCACAGACTAGGAAAATAAAACAGAATATAGCCTTTTGAATGAGAGTTATGTTGTTTGACAAGTTTGTAAAAAACAATATGACACTTGCCTCCTAAACAATACTGCAAAAGTCTCTTGTAAATCCTTTAGTAATTTTATCTAATCTTTTACAAGTTGTAAAATCATAGCTGAAAGTCAGGAAGAAAAGGAATGCACAAGTAAGACATCTGTTATTTTTATATCAATGATATATAACCAGCTCTGAAGTAATAACATTTTAACAAGGACTAGAGTCTTACCCAAAATGAGATCTCGTCCACTTCCACATCTTCATTTACTGCATTCATAAGAATTAAGTTTATAATTGGGAAATCTTATCAATTAGTGTTTGTAGGACATTACAGGTATGCTACAGTCTTGTTTAGATTAATGGATTTGCAGCCAAGCCATATCTTAACAGATAGGGGTATCTCTAAACCAGCTTCAAAGTAATGTATTTGCATGCTGTTTATAAAACAATATTCACCATTACTAAGTACAGTATTGCTGTTTTTTATAACTTCAGCACTGCAAAATGTTTATACTATTAATATATTTTCTAGTCCATTAAGGACAAGCAGCATATTATGCTCCATTTAATTAAAGATTTACAAGTCGCTAGTGTGGAAGCTTACTCTAGTATAATTTTGGGGTGTAGATGCAGCTGTCTTTTAGAAATTGTGTTATTGTGTGAACTCAAAACCAGATTTTTATGAACTGCAGTGTAGTGTCACATAAGATCCAAAGGCTTGAACTTTCAACTTGCTTGAAATTGAGACAAAGCTACAAAACTCTTAAATAGTGAGACAGCTTGGGAACAGCAAGGAACTTTTCTGGTCGTAGTGGAGCAGGAGAAATGGGGAGAAATTATATAATTTTTTACCTGTTGTCACACTTTTCAGCCATGCATCAGTAGAAACAAAAATAAGCCATGGAAGAAATATCCGTGTACTTCTTTCTTTCCTTCAAGCCTTTTGGTTTAATCAACAGTAAAATGGGTAATTGTGCATTTTAGTGTGTTTCAATGCCAGTTCATTCAGTAACAGGTAGTTAGCTCTTCATTTTTGTGCCTCCAATGTGGAATTAATATCTAATGAAAAAATGAGTCTTGTGCCATTGTTCTTTATGATTAAGTGTGGAGGCTCTGTCTTTATTCTAACAGCCCATGGGAATTGGTCTGAAAGTGTTTGTGGGATTTGCTCCAAAAATCCAATGATCCAAAAGCTACCTGGTAGGCTTTAAAAATTGATACTTAAGATTTTGAGTTGTCTGACATTTGTATACATTGTGTTACTGATGCAGCAGTATAATATTTTATTCCTACTTTTGTAATTATTTATTACTTTATAAATAACTTTGTAACTATAAATGTTTTAGGCCTTTTACCAAGTTAGATTCTTACTGGAATTATAAAAATTGATTAATTAGCTCTTGAAGAATCTTCTGGGTTTTGATTTGTGGGAAAAGAGTATTGCTCTTTACCCTACTTATAGGCACCTCAGAGGTGTACTGTGTATGTTTTTCTGGCGTTTACAATAGAACATGTATTAAGATATGTTAAAACTGAGGCAACATTTGCCACAGTATGCGTTTGTTCTCCTTCAAATGTATTCTAGTTAAAAGGGATGCAACTTTCTATCTTCTGAAGCCAAGGTGTGCATCTTTTTGTAATATTTTTGAAAAGCATTCTGTTGTCACTGCTATTTTTAAAAAACAGAATATACCTACCTTTGTCTTTTAGAGATAGTTGCAAATGCTGCTTCACTTCTGGAAGAGCTGTTACATAGGTCCTACTGGAAGAGCACCCAAGGGTATAGTATGTATTTGGATATATTTGATACATTCAGATTCCTGAAATATTATTAGAGAAAGAAGCCATTCTAGGACTTGTGTAACCATGTGAAATTAACTTCCCAGATATAGAGTGGGGAACAGTTGTTAATGTCAGAATCCAATTACACATTTGTGATGGCTAACATTTTTTCAGTGTATTGTCACTAATTGTATAGGCTATGATGTTCTGACATTTGATTGTGATGTAATGAAGGCATTTATAAATTAAGATTAAAAAATGTTTAAGGGGACCATAAATATTATTGAAAAGAAAAGCACTAGATGCAGCAATAATATTCTTCAAGGAATGTTTTTGGGGGCTATATTAGTTAGCATTTGCATTAATTACACTGGCTCAAAAATACATGCTAAAACCAAAATGGTAGGTGTTCGAGCAGATCAGAAATAGGCTTTCATGCAAAAATAAGTTACTACTGGGTGATCTTGAAGCATGTAGTAATACAAAATGGGATGGAAGTCTGTAATATAAGATGGATATAACAAGAATTTTTGCTATAAATTACACTTTTTTGACTGCAAACTTATAAAGACCTGGAGGTTCTTGTGGATTTGATGTTTATAGCAAAGACAGGTAAGAATTCTGTTGTGCAAGAGCTTCATATGTCTGAACATCACCTGGAATACTGTGGTGCATTTCTGACTGTATGCTTTCAATAATGATGAGTTCAACTGAGATGGGTGCCTCTGAACAGGGTGAGGTAGAGCCTCAAGGAAATTTAAGAGCTTAGCTTCCTTAGTTGAATAAAACAAAGACTAGGAGTTGGTACAACAGTTACCTATGAAAACATGAATGGGTGATAAACCACAAGGCATGGAAAAGACCTTTATAAAATAAATAGCAGTTATCAAAAAAACAAATTCTCATTGTTCTATACTGGGCCATTCATAAATGTGAACTGAAAAATTATGTTTTTACCTGTAAAATGAATGAGATGCTACAGCTATGAATAGATGCAACAAAGAACCCTGATAGTCTTCCCTGCAAATTTCATAAATGTATGTAAAGGTGTGGTTACCTAAGTAAGTTTCTCTTGAGACTAGACTCTTTCAACTCTAGGTTAGTGGGACACACTTGGTTTCATGTTTGTTACATCTGCATTCTTTTGTTTCAGTCTTTTTCTCTCAATTTCAGTAAATAAACACCACTCAACAGTCTTATAAACACCACAAACAATTATGTACAATCTTAATGTTTTTACAGGTAAAGCATAGACAGCTACTCAAAGTTGTGTCATTTTTTTATTTACTGCATGACTCTTCACTGTCTCTCAAAGAAATAATCTCTGTTGTTTAATGAACTTCCTCATTTTATTGTAAGTGCTTGTGTTCACTGATAGATGAAAGTTTACTTCTTTTGTAGTATCTGGCTTGCTTTTTGCCAGAAATTATACATGAAAAATATAGAAAACACAGCTCTGGTCTTCTTCCCATGCTTGTCTCAAAGAATTCTCTGTCGTGCATGAATCCTGAACTCCTCTTTAGAGAGTAATTCTTATTTCATCATGATCAGTCAAATATGTGTTTGGCAAAAACAACTTCTTTTTGTTTCAAAAAAAAAGTTAAATACAGTCAGATTCAGAGCTGCAGGAATACATTTTAAAACTTACTGCTTACGCTTAAAAAGAATCTTATAAAATACAGAAAATTGCCTTAATTTGCCTTTTAATTGTCTCACACTTCAAGTTTTGTTGTCAAAACAATTGATTTTAAAGAAATACAGGAAGAGGTCTGTAGATAGAAGTACTATCTTTTATTAGTCCTACTGGAATAGCTGGAAAAGTCAGGCTTGCAGGCACACAAGCCTCTCTTCCATGTGTGAAATAGAAACAGCAGCAAAATAATAGTTTGAGAACAGGTGCTGAGAGATAGCAGACATACATCAGTTCAACCATCTTTAAAAGACAAACAGATAATACTTGTGAAGAGACAGGCTGATGTGGGGCTGGGGGGGAACAGGAGAGAAAGGCAAAGATACTTTACAGAAGATGTTGCATGTGAAATACAGTTGAGTCTGGGAGAGAAGAAAGGGAGATTAAAATGTGCGATAAAAGCACTCTCTTGCATCCATGATTTTTGGCATCTGGTGGAGTTACGAGTTTTGCTTACCAAAATTTCAAAGATATTTGTTGGTTTTACCTGAGCATGGAGGCATAGTGTGTGAGCAATCAGAGAGGAAGGAACAGAGAGATCAGAAACACAGTGACTAGTGAGAGATGCTCGCAGATGGGTATTTTTTCCTTTATAGGCTGTGTCAATTTGATACGTAGTTTTTGCTTAGTTTTGCATACATCATAGCTGTATGATGGCAGATTACTGGGATAAGCTGTATTTGGATGTATATTACGGAAAGCACAGTTGTATAATAGAATGTGTCTTTGGGTTGTACCTAGGATGTTTCTAGTGGTGAGTTTTTTAAGGCTAGAGGCTGTTAGAAGGCCAAGATGGTTCTTGGAAGACATTTTCAAAGTGACATCTTCTAGAAATTATTATAGTTGGTTAATGATTTTCTCCTTAAGTACAAAGCACAGTGCTATTTGGCAGCTGCAATTCTGTCTGTGATGCTTGGGTATCTCTTTCAAATAAACACGATCTTTTCATAGAAGTGTATTTTTTTGACTAAAAGTCTTCTTTATATAGCTGGTAGTTTCTTTGGATGGTATAAAAGATTTTTCTTCAGTGTGAATGGGATAACAGCTAAGTATGTCTAATTTGTGTATGTGTGTGTTTCAGATGGTTGCAGATTTCTGGAGTTAAGTTTTAGTCTGTGGTTTTCTGTGCATTTTAGTTTGCAGATTATCATCTTTGATGTTAACCTTAATCCCTAGGAAAATATCTTAGTATAGGAGTATTTCAGAGGCAGTTTGACAAAAATGTCATGATTATTGAATTTATGGTTGCAATTAGTGGGGAAGTCCAGTTTTTTTGGTCATGGTGATGAGGATATTATTCATATGTCTTATGACATAAAGACCTCTTGGTACATACCTAATGGTAAGTAGTTGTTCTTTCATTTAGCTTTGAAAGCTTCTGCTTTTGTTTAAGACATGAAGAAGCTTTTGTGTGCTCAAAATGTTATCTAGCATGTTCAGCAATGCCAGCTGCCCTACTCCTGCTTCTGTCCTTAAGACCATCTTAGTTACAGCAAAGTGCTGTGGGAGAAATAAAACCTTTCTGCCTTTCAAGCCTCCTGTTTCTTAGTTTATCTGCACTCAAGCTGACCTTTGCTAGCTCTGTTTCTAATTCTCCTCATATACTCATTTTTAGTAGGGGATATGTGTTGTAAGTAAGCAAGGTCAAATTTCTGAACCCTTGTATGCTAACCCAATGATTTCTAGCCCCCTTTAATCCTTTCCTACACCAGCAGCTGTAGTAATACGGGTCAAGGGGCTGCCAGGGATTGAGGCCATTAGCTTTTGGGTTGTATTTATTCATTTTGTTGGTGTTTTTCACTGATCAGTCTTAATGGATATTACCCATTCAGTTGTATGGTATTAGAACAGCATTTGACCTTTTCAGTTACCTGAGTGTTTGATTTGAAGTTTATTTTACTTTGTCTATAAACTGGATGCTGGTTTTTTAGATATGGAAAGAAATTCTCTTTCTTTTTGTCCTGCTGTGAACTGTCTGTATTTTATGTTGAATACCTTAGCATTCATGTGTATACAGTCAGATCCTGCTGAAGGAATGGAAAAACTCTGTTGATTGCAATGAAACCTTTTATGGCTTCCATTGATATTAATGGTAATTAAATGGGAAAAGACTTGAATCCTTACTGTTTGGAACAAGTAAGCTGTTTAAACCAGCACTTGTATCATTGCTTCAGCATATATTTATGTTATAGTCATCTGTGATAGAACCAACAGAGTACACAGCCTGAATCTTTGGGTCTACTGCTTTTTTGTAAATGTACAAAATGGTGAATGCACACTCTTACACAACATAACAAAAAGAACAGAGAATTCATGTCTGTCAGTTTGAGTCTTTAGCTGCTCCAGTATAAATGCAAAGCTAAACTGTTGGATTCTTTTCTGCAAAGATTTCTATCAGTTCTGCTCAGGAAAAGGTAAGGACAATAGACATTAGAACATTACCTGGAAGTTGACAAATTTATGGTTTCATGGACTTAAGGAGGGACGGTGTATCACATGGTAGACCTCTCAATGACTGTTTCATGCTTTTAGCACTCTTTCTTCTCTTGCAGTTAAGATAGTTTGGTTTATGCTTTAATGTTTGAGATGTTCTCAGCTGCTACTGGTGAGAAGCAATTTCTGCACAGTGAGGAGGAAAGAGTTTATTGTATTTGATGTTGCTTTTAGTGATATGGATGCTTGCTCACTAGATATTGTACTGAGGTCAGCTAAATCATTTCATTAAAAAGTCCTTTAGGTGGTAGTTATATTTGGTTACTACCAAGCTGATGTGGATCTGAACCAGAAACACAGAAGTGAAAGACTTTCTATCCTACTAACAATTTCCTGAGCCTTCCATTCTCCTATATTAAGAGGGGTTTTTATAGAGTGGAAAAATGCCCCATCATAAAGCTGGAAGGTTAAAACTGCAGCCCCTCTCCCTTCCCCAACACTCCTTAAACTATGGATCTTGTTTGCTATGGGAAGTGAACTGCAGGAGGAAGCCAGATGGCAGCTGTATTGAGCTGCTGCTTTGTTGTGCAGGATGGGTGCCCCTCCTCCCTTCTCCAAAGCAAATGTTGATTCACGAATGAGGGGTTTATATATCTGAATGAGGTATTCATGTGATTTTTTTAAATGTCTGCTCTTTTAATAGTTTGAAAGAGAAATTGATCCTGTGATCATAATAAGAAACAGTTTGAGATGTGTATGTGGCAAAGTCGTATAATTTTAAGGTGAACTTTCTAAAATGATACACATAGCCATGGTTATTTTATTACTCTCAGTTAAACTGCCTGAAGTGCTGCACCAATACAGCATGCTTCTTGTAAAACATATTCCAAAGAGAAAAATTGTTTTATATTTTATTTTAAGGTAAAATGTAATCATTTTGTCAGTAAGGTACTAAACCCCCAGAAATAGTTAAAATATTTTTAAATTAACAAATTGCTAGCCAGAGAATGTCTATTAAATTATAAGAGGAAAATACATTGGATGGACCTGATTTTCTTCATAGAATCTGCACCAAGTCTTTGAGTGTTTTATAGCGCTTACAAACATTTATTAAAATTCTGCAATATTTGAGGGTTAATCATCAAGGCTGATTTTTTTTTTATATTTCCATTTCTTCATAAAACAAAATTGTGTGTAAGTTTATATACTTTTTAACTGTTGGCAGACATATGTGATTACCGTTATATTTGTGATGCAGAATACTGTAGTTTTAAATTTCCAATTGTGCCAAATTGGATTTTCAGCTAAGACCACATATGTACATAGTCTAAGGTTTGTAGGATGATTAACTAGAACTTTATTTCATTCACAGATTACTAAGATCATCTTCCTGTAATCCAAGAAAAATGAATAGTTGTAACAAATGGAGCTCACCATAAGCACTTTTTCTAAATATCCAGTGCTGAATTCTGTCTGGCACAGTTGTCAACAGCATGTTCCAGGCTCTGTCTTTTGCCATAAACTGCATTCTAAGCACAATGGAAATAGCATAGAAACGTAAGAATTAGGAAATTGTGTTTTTAACAAGCTGCATTTTTAACCACTGTGAGAGATTTATTTAGACTGCCTAGAGTGCAGAATGTGTTATTTTTTTTTTAATGTAAATAGCTACTAAGAAAAAAATTCAGATCCTCAGATGAATATCAGAAATGAGCCTTAACAAAATGTTTTTAAAAATATGTACCAAATAAAGTAATGTGTTTTTCCCTGCTCTTTTCTTCTCTCCTTCTTGCTGTCTTTCACTCTTTCTGATGTCAGTTTGTATGTTTTGTAATGCAGATATAAGATGAGAGAAAACGAGGGGATAGCTGTAGTACAGGTGGAAACAGTTAAAAGAACTGGGTTGGAATGTTAAAACTGATATTTCTCCTTCTCAACATACCACATTAAAAAGTACTTGGGGGTGCCTGCCATCTTCATGACTAGTAATATAAGTAAATATCAGCAGTATTCAGGATCATTCGGAACTGACGTACATATGGTTTATATAAATAAATAAATAAATAAATGTGCCTTCAATGTCTTTGTGCATATTACAGATACATAATAGGCAGACATATATATTAAAATCTATGTTTCGCATCAAACCTCTACAGCATGCTTCATGAGAGAGACAAGACCCATGTGTTTTGCAGAAGCTTTTAAAGCTGTTTCATTTATTTTATTAGCCTTTAATGAATGTAATTAGAACCCAAGTAATTAAATGCAATTGTGCTCAGTATGTTCCTGTTGTAAATTGCCCTAAACAATGTGCATGGTGTGAACAAATTTGTGGGATTAATAGAGGATAGATAATGTTTTTGGATAGTATTTCACACTAAATGGCCGCAGAGAGAAACAAAGAAGCTGGCGCAGTGTCATTAATCTTAGTCAACTGGCAGCTCTGGTGTAATTTGCATGACTTAGGCAGTGACACAAGATGGGGCTAGCTTGGGATGGGTGTTAGATCACTGGGATACATATGTATTTATTTCTGTTTGGTACTCTGATTTATAAGTAGAAAGAAGTTCCTTTGAAGAAACCGATTCATTCTGTTTTCATCTTTGTTTTTATCTTAATAGAATTATTTTGTATGTGTTCCTTTGGTTTTATAGTTAGCATATTGGTTTATGGATATTAAAAAACATCTGTGCATCCTTGTCATCACAGAAGAAAGGCAGATGTGCTGTGATTGGGTAGTGTGTTGCTAGTGGAATAGATTTTCTTTCTTTGCTCTCTCTGATGTGTCTTGTTTCCTAGCTAAAAAAAAAAAAAAAAAAATCATGATACAATAAGATACTTAGAAATGAATTTCTGAAAGAACCTTGTAGTATTCATAGTTAGCATATGCATTTTCATTCTACATTACCTTTGTGGGTTTTTTCCTAAAAATCATTGAATACATGTAGTCTGATTAAGCAGAAGTATAACTCAACAACTGTAAAATACATCTTGTGTTTTAGTAGAGTAATAAATTCTCACAAAATAGTAATGGCCACTGTAGTTAATTTTCACAAGAATTCTTAAATACCCTGGTTTGGGTTTGCTTAAATGTTCTTCAACTTACAGTTTACTGTAAATCCAAGTGAACTGTTTTGCAGAAAATCCGAACAGAAATATTCCATTACTTTGCAGTATTAGAAGACTAAGTCAAAATTAATTTGAGTCTTGTTAGGCAAGTGTTTCTGTCCCAGGCCCTAAGATTGTTTTTAAAATAGCTCCTACAGAAAGCTAAACTTTCCATATAGGTTATGGTTCTATTCATAAGAAATGGGACTATTGTCCAAAATTGATCTTGACTCGTTTTTTGATGCCAAAATCTTCCTATAAACATACTTAGTTGTATATTATCCACTGACTGTTTTGACTAAAAACTATGAGAGATGTATGTGCTGAACTAAATTATGTAATCTCTCAGGAAGCTGTCATCCTGTTAAATATGTTGCTTGTGCACACCTGATCATGGTGCTATTCTGTGTTACTATAGTGTTACCTTAGTTGTGTGGTAAAATGGAATAATGAGTAAACTGGGGATCTTCAGAAACCCTGGAGAAATTGCAGTCCTGACATAAACAGCAAGGGATGCTTGCTTCAACAGCATCAGTGGATATTTTAACACAGGAAGATTGAGCTTAACCATATCTGAGTAAGAATGAGAAGGTGTCCTGAGACTGTTTAGTGTTGGGACTGGGTGCGCGACGGCGACACCTTGTGAGCAATCCAGACACCTCGGGGTTGAAAGAGGGTGTCTCTCTGCAGGGTGCACGAGGCATGCGCGTGGGCATCCAGCAGGGGCCAATCGAGTGTTGCTATCCGGTGCGTGAACAGTGTTGTCAGACCAATCAGAAGTTG
>WYDI02019762.1:0-25096 GCA_009867235.2 Psittacus erithacus | reverse complement strand
AGAAGAGAAGAGAAGAGAAGAGAAGAGAAGAGAAGAGAAGAGAAGAGAAGAGAAGAGAAGAGAAGAGAAGAGGAGCTACAAAACACCACAGTTTCATCGTAATAGCTACTGTTTTCTTTAGATTTCAGGCACATTTTCCCAAATTTTATTTTAAGTATTATTCGGGGGGAATATAGATCAGAATCCAAATAGATTACTTTTTCCTATTCTCCTGAGGCAAGCCTTTGCAAGGTCAGCCAATGCACATAAAAGACTGTAAGTTTTCTCTTTAACTGTGATTAATGCCACTTGATCATCAGACAACACACTTTAAAACACTCACGTTGCAATTATATGCTACACATTCTATTACACACTCAAGCAAATGTGTAGCTACATTTATATGTAACAGTCTAGAGATAGTCCAATTTAAATTTTAAGCTGTATAAATATTATGTTTTGATATACTACTATAATTTTTTGTGCTGCCCGGCTGATAGAGGAGTTGAGTTTTGAAACACTGAAGCAGGACAGACAGCTTATGCTAAGATGAAGTAATCAATTTATAAGACCTGTCATCCTCCCAGTTATTTAATAGCTGCAAGAGTATAAAATTATTCAGCCCTTTGGCAGAGCATTTTTTCTGAAATACACGCACATATAAAATTAATAAATTATAAATAATATGTTAAAATTGTAAAATTATATAGTCTATAGTATGTATAAAATGTATACACATTATGTAAGTATATATTATTACAAACTGGTAGAGTAAGCAACAGAAATTCTCCCCATTTACCCTCAGCTATTTGGTACTAGAACAGTTCTGAACTCCTAAAAGAGCTGGCAAAACTCTTCTTGGCATAAAAAACACAAGGCTGTATAAATTAGAGTTGACTGATTTAAAGACCCAGATCTTCTGGGTCATTTGTATGAGTTAGGGGTGCATAGCTGGAATTACAATTTGTGCAAAGAAATATACAAAGAGTTCATTTTCAAATGGGAATTTAATCAGTTATATACCTTTTTGTGTATACAAATGCTGGATTTCTGGCTTAAGGAATTTAAGCGCAAATATTTTTTCCAATGGCAAACACACATTTTCTGTAACCTAAAACTTATTAAAAATAAAGACATTCCAATTAAATTTGTAGTAATAGAATGAAAAGCTTTTTTATTAAATGCAACAAAATTAAATACCATTCCAGAATAATAGTCTAATTACAATATATGGAATTTCTGTGATATGGTATAGTAACTTCATTTGGGTCTCCCATATTCCAGATGAGATCCCACAACTCCGTGTTACTCCAATACAGTCTCCTGTAGGAGGTGCTCCAGGGCTTAATTTTCCAGGTGGAAAGCTTTTTTGAAAACAGCTTGGATTAAAAAAGAATGTATTCACATTCTATTTCCATTAATGATCACTTCTTTCTAACAACTACTATTGCAAGGCTGCTATTCCAACAACCCCCCTCAGATTTTTATTTTTTTTAAATGAAAATTTTCCAATATGTTTTGTTATTTTCTGGTTTCAAAATCATCACTACAGAGCTCAGCTATGTCTGAGCTCTTCAAGTTCTATAGCTAAGTCCTAGCTAGCAGCAAAGAAATAATAACCACTGAGAAATAATAACCAGAATAACCAATAATAACTTATACAGTAATTTCAGAATGACTTCTGGCTTTCCTAGAACAGCGACGTATTGCTAACTTCACTGCTGCATAGCTAATTATTCCCCATCTCCTCACTCCCACTTGTCTTCATTGATCTTATCACAAAATTTCATTTTACCATGATCATTTTGAATTTCGAACCTGGACTCCAAATGCTTGCCACCCCTTACCACTGTAACACCCCTCTCTAAATTTTAATAAATACCTTTTCTATCACAGAGGGTGCTAATAAAAAATGAACTAAGACTCAACCCATAACAAATGCCTTTCTAACATTTTTATCTCAACATCTTGCGCCTTTACTTCTTGGTTATTTGCTTCTGAAATGCATTGAGGTCAGTGGAAAAAATCTCTCTGAAGTCAAAATGTATCACAGCTGCTGCTTCACAACTACCCAACAGTCCATGAAAAAAATACATCAATTTGATATGGGTTGTTCTTGAAAATCCACATTGGCTTTTTCTTAAATCATTATTGATTCCCACATTAAATAGAAACCAGGACAAATTATTAAACATTTATGCCAATAACATATCTACAGTCCACTTTTTATTGTGACCAATGAGACACAGATTTTTGCCATCAATTATTTGGCTTCCTTCCCTATTTTGCAGCTGGCCTGTACCTACCTTTACCTTTCTCTGTTAAGGCAAACTTCAAAAACCTATTTATTACAGATTTCAGATGAGAGATTTGGATTTTACCCTATACAGTTATGCTATTCCTTTACACTTATCTTTTAAAGCACTGGTAGCCATCAAACATCATGACTGCATCTAGTTGGATCCATGCCAGTTCAAATTATCAACACCTTACTTCAAAACTTGTATCTTTAAAAATCAATATTCACAGCACTATGTTATGGCTTCTATGTAGACAGTATCAATGAAAACTATTTAGTCATATTTACTGCACAGTTCTGAAGACTTCAAACAGTATGCAAATACAAAGGGCATCTAGATGCAAAAAGTCAGACACAGCATTTAATGACTACATCCCTTAATGTTGCACGATAATTTCAGAGTAGTGTTTGTTTAGGCTGGATAGTCTAATAAGATTTTATTTCTTCAACTGCTGTAATTTAATTTTATGGAATATTATCTCCAAAGCCAGCTCCCACAACAAATTAAGCATACAAAAGTTCTAGATAATCAGAATAAAACCTCTATGAGAAGAGCAATTATCTAAATAGTTCCATTTCACTGTGCACAGGACTCAGTGGAGTTTTTCTGTTTGTGTATTCCTGAGTGGCAGAACACGGCATGGGGGCCAGAGCACAGCCAGGGCTCATCTGTGACTCACACTCAGCTTGATCCTTACTTCCCTAGTCCCTTATCTTCAATGAAATGAAATAATAATTTAAAAAAACCCTACTCCATGAGGAAGGCAACAGTCAACTATCCACAAATAAACTCAACAATTAACTTCTTTCACGCTGCCTCATGGACCTGATTGGGATATTATGCATGATTCTGATCAAGTAGGTACACAAAGAACTTTTCCTATCTCTTTCTAGTTCTCAGGCAGGACACAGCTGCTACCATTGCCTGATCTAGTGACAGCACAAAATTAATGTCTTTGTTGTGGGAAATTGATTGTTTCCTTCTCTTACCATTTAGTATGCACAGAACATATTCCAGGATTTTTACCCAGGAAGAAATACAAGAGAGGGTAGAATGACAATGGAATGACTCCACAGCTAACCTGTCTCTTTATAAATGCCTTATATATGAAACAAACAAAACATAAATTAAAACATTTACATTTTCCTTATAATTTTTTCAGAAGTTAAGCATGAAAAAGAAGAGTAAAGCTGCAGTATAATGCAGGCTAAAATCTTTTTTTCAGTGACAAAGGCTTCAGAAAATATATTCCACACAGTTTTTCAGAGATACATCCCTAGCGTGAACATTTCATTTTCTCTGATTATCATAATATCTGCATGCTTAATTCACCACTCACAACAGCAGATTGGTTTCTGAAAGTGGGAAAGTAACGGCCGACAAAGTGAATGCATTCAAATCCCTTGCCACTAAAAATCAATAATGCGAACAATTTAGAAGCTGAGCTGTTTTATTACACAGTAATGAAGCTTAGAATTTTGTAAGACACTTTCTTAGATTAATCAAATGATTCTGCAAACATATAAAGATGTCCAAAACTATTATACGCAAGTGAAAAAGTTTTCAAGCCATGGATAGCTGTACCTGAAATCGGCTCACTTTGTGCTTTTCGTATTTATTCTTTCAAAGTGGTAGAACAGTTTCACTACCTGAATCAAGGAACTTCACTTTACACCTGTGCAATAAAACCCACTTAAATATCAATAAAGCCATAAACTCATTTACTTTACCTTGTATTTATTTCAAACTGCTTCGGAACATCATTGTTTTTACATAAATAGTGCAGCTTCGTCTAACACCAGCTGTCAAAGAGATTGCTTTTCATCAAAATTCAGAGAACCTATTTCCTTTGAATGACTTCACCCATGCGTTCTGTGTCTTAGAATTTTAACATTCATTACTGTTGGACTTTCCAATAGTGCCACTCGACGAACAGAGAGGTTGCCTCTTCCTTTTTCCATGAAACAGGCCTGAAGGTAAATTTCTATTCCCTACAACGAAGTATCAATAAATTCATTCTACCCCATGGCTCCACAAAAATAATTAAGATGTGCTTCTATTTGGTGGAAGATACAAATATTTCTGTAGCAAGGCAGAGGAGACAGATGCTTAAAACTGCTTACAGTTTCGAAGAGATGACGGCATCCCATTTGTGATGGGCATCCTGATGTCTCTCTGGGAAACATTAGGTTATTTTTCCCATCTAGAAAATATGTTTTATGAAACTACAGAATATAGATCCATTTGTCTTGTATTTCTTCACTTGCTCATTTTAATCTTGGTATGTATCACTAGTGACTTAAAGCTTTGTTTTGAAGTTCAATGGCTACCTCCATGTATAATTACATCAATACTTTTATTCGAGTCTCCACATTTTCAGGTTTGTCATATAGAAAAGAAAGAAAACACTTAATGTTCCAGTCTCCCAGAACAGTCCAGCATTTCCCAAATTTAGCTGCCACTGATTGCATTGCTTGCTGCCTTTCCTTTCTTTGCCTCATTAATTTCTGATATCTGCTGCATGGCTTATTGAACAATAACATATGCTCTCTAATCTCTCATTCTCTCCTGCAACCTTTTCAAGTACATCTAGCAAAAGAAAACTAATTTGTTTGTAGGTTACCTCTGGAAGAATTACATTACATTTGGCAGAAGTGTGAATACTCACTCAAGGCTAAATGTTTGCGTAACAGAGTGAAACTGAGTTTCATTTCAATATATTTGATCATGCATCAGTAAAGGATAGTTATAGTTTGACTTCTATGTATCAAATATGCTTAGAAACACATATCACCATCATAAAAAAACCCCAAAAACTTACGAATATATACCAGTAGTATATTTTCCAATTATTCTTCTTACAAGTTCAAAGATTGCAGTGATTTCCCCAGTTCCCCAACACTTTCATGAAGAGTCCCTGATAAAATATACCTTGAGATATTGATATCCACTTTTAGACATCTAAATGGTGATTTGTGCATATTTGAGTTCTGTTTCAAGAGGGCATTCTGAGTGCCTTAAGAACCATGAGTGGCCCAAAAAGTTTAACAGCAATATGAAATGTTCCGAGAAACACGAAGGCATGCTACCACTTCAGAAGGCACAGGCAAAATTAAGGGTCTGCATGCTAGTTCAGCAACCAAACCCCTAAACTGAAACTCTACAGTCCAACCGAATTTTTGTATATTTTGCCAGCGAAAAAGAGTTTATTCTTATAAATTGCATAAAACGTTATCCAATCAGAAAAACACCTTTTTAAAATATATACATGTACATGCGGACAAGGCTCCATTGCAAGCATTTGTGGGAAAACAAAAACTTCAATTTCAGTGACATTTTCATCTCCCCTGGGAGTTTCATTTCTCCCTGTTTTTAACTGTCTGGTGTAGCCACATTCTTGAAAAACTGGTCATATCACTAATGCTACCTGCAGATAGGAGATTTTCTTCTGATAACGTGTAAAAGAAACAAATATGTCAAGTTCTATGCGCTCAATTCCATCCTCTGCCTCCTATGTAAGTGAAAAGCTTTGCAACACTTTTTTTTTAACAACAAGAAGCCTGCTCTCATCTCTATTTGACTACAAAGTCTATCTGCTTATTTTATTTCCTTTAAAATAAGTTGAAATCTGGCTTCTTAAGAAGCATCCATCTCCTCTTTTGTCATTTTGCTCTTCGTAGCAAAACCAGCCCTTGTATATCTGCTTCCCTGAATTTTATTCAGGATAGAACGCTTCGTGAAGATTTGACTTTTACCTCAGCTTTGTAATTTCAATGGATTGTTACCCATATAAATGTTAAAATACTGCTCTACTAGAAAATTAAATATATGCTTATATAAGAAATAAAAAGGCACAAAAAACACCCCAGCAAAATCCCTATACAATAGAAGACTTCATGACTTTTTTTGAAAATTAACATTTTGCACAACATTAATGTAGAAATGATGGTTATGAGTTTTGTCAGTTTTGACCAGAGTAGTAAGTCCATGATCTTTTCTATAATTCTTTCCTACATGAACCAGAATTTGAATTCTTAGAGAGAAGGTGCAGAAGGTTTCACAGTGCTGTCCATTCCTCTTCATGCACACTCCACTGGAAACCAACAACAAACTTGCTCCTTAGACAAGAATTGCATTCAAGATGATTCAACAATCACTTTAAGAATCACCTTTTACCCCTTTATGAAAAGGAAATCATAGCCATCCATATACAAAACTGAAGCCCGTTTACCATGAGTAATTCTAGAATTTTCAGAAAGAAATGGTCTAAAAAAAAGATGGTGAATAAAACTAGAATCTATTCAGGACAACAGAATATAATTATATAGCACATGCGAAAGGGATGGTTTATATGTCACACTTTGCCAGTTACCACCCTGGGTGTTTCGGTATTTTAACTGCATGAGATGGTTTACCCATCAGAATAATTTCCTGATTCGAGAGGAAGCATTAAACAGCTAGAATTATTGTTCATATAATGATACAATAAGTAGGCTTCTAGGGCTCATCCACTGTCTGAATTTTAAGTTAAACAACAAAACTGTCACCCTGTATGCAATTAATTCCCCAGTATTACAGCAAATTGTTGTGACAGCATTCACCTGACTGTGACTGCAAGAACTGACTGACAAGGCTCTGGACCTCCCAATCTTCAACAGCCTAGACCAGCCTTTGTTAGCAAATTCTTCTCCCCCAGCCTCTCTGCAACAGTTACAAATAAATTACAACCTGGATTCCCACACATACACCGCTAAAGCTGAAGTTGGATAAGCTTTATACCGCTAAAATGCCATACAATCAAAGCAGTAATGATAGCAAAAGGACATTATTCAAGCAGTCTCACCCTGCCTAAAAGAATGTAATAGTGCTACTAGACATAACTTCTGAGGAAATTCCCATCAACAGTATGGAATATTTTTTCACACTTCTAAAAGCCACTGCTGCACCATTTACACTCTCTGCCTCAGGAGTTTTAGTCAAAAGAATGAATGCAGTATATGAGTATTTAGGTTTCCATTCAAGAACCACATCTTAAAACATGGTTATAAGCAGACATTTCACTATAATAAGGCTTCTTTTGTGCTAGAATTTTGTGTTCTCCATAGACCTTAGAAACCACAGAAACACAAAGGAGAAATCCCCATTTATTTCAACGTGAGTTAAAGTAGTGTCTGCAAATCTTGTAAATTTTATCAACACAACTTAAAATCCAATACAAATGCAGAGGGAAGCTCAATTGTGTTTTCAATCCTGTCATTTGGCTGTCATATAAACTATAATTTAGGAATCCCTCCTGTTATCAAAACTCAAAGCTGAAGAACTCCTTGCCTCTCCTGGACTTATGCCAAACAGAAAAATCAGGATTGACCCATAATTTAAGCACCTTTAATACAAGAAGTAGCAGTGAGTATGAACGCCCTTGCTCAATCATTTTCTAAGCAAAACTCTTACTGTACTGCAATGCATAGTATCATAAAGTACAACAACATTAACAAAATTTCAGAATTTATAATTCATTAGAAGGTTCAATTTAAAAGCACTTAAAAAATGAAGACTTTTTTCTTTCCATCATCTGTATCTTCTCCTTGGAAATATTTTACTTCATTTTGTTGTTGCACTTTCTCTGACCTACGCAGAAGTATCTTTGCAGCCTAATTAATATCACACCTTAATTAGAGTGAACACCCTAATTAGAATGTCACACCTTAATTGAGTGAACTTCTCGCCATTGCTATCTCCATTATACCAGGGAGCCTTCTCTCCGCACACACACATTTCAGATAGCGACATACTAGAGATGGGTTGTGAAAAGCCAAGAAAGCTTCAGATTCAGCAAAAGAATTCTGTCAGAAAATGCTTGAAAATATTAAAATATTTACAAAGGGTAAAGCAAATCCCTTCCTGTAACACTAGAATTAGCTAGCCCTTGATCAAATGGGCCTAAGTTAAGAAACAGTATTTTTCCCATACTCTGCAATTGTTCACAGAAGCACAGGCATAGTATTTTTACTGGAAAGTCATTTAAAAGTTCAAGAAGTAATGACATAAATTAACGAAATAAAGATCTATGAAAAACCTTTATTAAACCACTGTTTTCCATTAAAAAAAAAAAAAGTCAAAATCTCTGTACTGCTGATTGCAGAAAGCTGAGACTATTTTTGAGGAAAGATCATTGCACACTTGCCTTCTTTCTTGGTTATTTTCCTAATCATCCCTCTTAATCACTGCTAGAAACAACAAACTCGGTTAAGAACACCTTATCTTTCAGCCAGTATGATCACTCTTCTCAGCAAAGCATACAGACCTCTACTTGCCATGTATCTTCACAAGCAGGATACTACTACTCTTCTGGCCATTCTTAACTTCCAAACCACAGATTCAGTAACCACGTTCCTTCTGGGTTCACACAGCCCTCAGATTAAACTATTATATTACTGGTATAAAAGTATCAGCAGCTTTGGCTTGGCTTCTTTCTCATTCTGTGTCATATTCACCTCTAAGACAAGGAAAAATACTGGGCACTCTATACCCAAAGAAAAATTATTTAGCTGTTGTTTAAATTTAATGTTTCTTACACTTTTTAGTAATAGAGCATTTTTTTTTTACACTGAAAAACTCTTTAACATCAATAGGGAACATACCATACATATGGAACAAATAATTTATTGCTCTGAAGTCTTAATAATCTAATCAAAATACAACAACAAATAGCTATTATCAGTTGCTATAATGCATACAATCAGAACCCACCTTAACTACTGAACACAGAAAAGCCTCAAGAATCAAAAGGTTTTTAGAGAAACACTTACTGTTACCTACCTAGTTTTCTATAGGGCTTCTCCAGCTCACCCCCTGATGCTCTCCTGGGTTCTAAGGCTGATGCTGCCAATCTTCTGCAGAAGTGGGTGGAGGTGTCACAGTAACATCTGTATGTTTTAAGCCGGGGCCAGCAGGTGTAGACCCTCCTACTCTGTCTTGGGATCTGCTTGAATTTATCCAAATATGCTTTCTTAACACATCCTGTTTTCTCTTCACAGATTTCCAGGTAAAGTCTGCAAAAAACTGTGGTATTCAATTTCCATTTTTGATACAAAGCCTTATACTAAGCAAATTATTTAATCTGCCTTTCAATTCCTTGGCTGCAAAATGGCACTAAAACACTATTTTGCGAATATTCAGGAAATGTATGTATTATGCATGGTTCATAAGATGGCAGGGTTCCATTTACAAGTTGGTTTTGATGTATTGTCATGCATCCATTAAGTAGTTATCTGGGATGCATGCAGGACGCACAGACACATCCCACATACACATACAGCATTCTATCTAAGTCTAGAAGAAAATATAGATTCAGGTATCTTGTAAGTTTATTTCCTATTTTCATGACATATAGCTTATAAACACATTTCTCTACAAAAATAAAAGCCACCAAAATAAGCTGGTTAGTTTATTGAAGAGTCAAAAACTAAGACAGTGGAAACATACAGCCCAAGAAAAACAGCATACGAGTCCTCATTTTGTAGTTCATATTCAAAATTTTGATCTTCGTTCTACTTACAGATTATGCAGAAAGGCTACAAATTTGATTTTTCCAGCATGCTCTGTTTACCTGAAGGTAACAGTGGGTTTCTGTTTCTTTCTACCTGAAACAAAATTATGTAACATGCACTGAAAGTTTTCCCAATTCCCTTTGAAAAGGTGGACTAAAAAAAGCAAAGGGTGCCAGACAGATCTCTGCACAAGATACTAACCAACGAACATATGATGTGGGAAGCTGCAGATCTGTGGTTGGAAAAATATATATTTGCAAGATGATTTGTATCCCTTTGTGCACAGCTACAGAAGCATGACTGAAGCTTCTCCATGGTGTACTTGCACCCCATTAAGTCTTGCCAGATTTATAACAGGGATTTGAGAACCTTCAGAACTTAACATCAGACGGTAATCTCAACATTAAGGTACTTATCAAAAAAATCACACCTTTTGCTACTCTCTTTGCTGTGACTTGTATGATTCTTGTTTCCGCACTTGCTGTGACCATTGTTTCAATGCCCCTCTTCCCCCCCTCTCTCTGCCAGAGGCAGCAGCAGTATTTCCATTAAAAGCTGACAGTTTTCTGGTCTCCCGTCCTCTCTCATCCCCTTCCTCCTCCCCCCAGTTTACCCAGCTAGATGCATAACCCACTTCTGTCCCTGGTTTATCTTCCTCCCTCGCAGGTCTCCAAGTTTGAATTTTCAAGTATTCTGACATCTAAGCAAGACAAATCCTCGAATGTGTCAGATTATCTTGCTTAGCTCATAAAACACTGAATAGCTCAAGGGATTGCTAGAGAGCCTGCTGTTTACAGGCTGTGGTTTCAATACCAAATCATGGCCATAATGGCCCTGAGTCAGTTTTATCTGATGCCTGTTTCATGAGGACTCATAATGCGAGTTGTTGAGTTCAGTGTCAGCTTTTACAATAGACGATCACAGCTAGCACTTCTGTTGTCAGTCTTGGGGGAAAAAAAGGCTGAGTGCAGAAATGGAAAGGAAGTGCTCTGCAGGTACAGCGATCCCTGAAGCAGTGAACACTTGTGTTACTACACCTATATGATGCAGTGCAGACCAGCGCTACGCCAAGTTGCCATCTTGGTCCTAGAAGCGGTACACAGCTATAAATACATCAAGCTGGCTTTATTAATTCAGGCATAGCATCTCTCTTAACAAAGGTGTACTTGTTCAAGTCTTAATATGAACCCTAAACTTGTGCATCTTTCTAGGAAGTGCACACATGCTTGCAGAATCACCACAAGGAGGGCTGGTTTTGTATTGGGAAGGATTGCTGGGGGGAGAGCTGCCTTTGGATATGCTTGCGTAACCATGGATGGCCGTCTGGAGCTCTTGTGCTGTCATCATCAGGGCTTAATTCACCCAACACAGACACTAATATCACCTTTCATTATGTAAGTAAAACATGTCTTCCTATCCTTAAGACACGGGAAAGAAGAAAACTGTATATTCTCTCAACCATTACCTACAACTGGGTTACTCAAACATCTGTTTGCTTGTGTCAGAATGTACTTAATCAAAACAAGGGTCCACCAAGTTCGCTATCACAGCTCCAACAGCAAGCAGCATCAGATATTAGAAAAAGCATAAGCCACACAAACAGAGTGGCAGAGCTAAATGCTCTCAGCTTCCATTAGTCTGTCAACTCCTGAACTTCTACACCTGAAGGCTGCATGTGAACTCTGGACTTAATGGCTACCCATGAACCCTATCTATATCTGTGACATCCCTCATTTTTAATTATATAAAAAGGATCAAATGGCTATGTTAGTGGAATTATACATATGTAAATGTATTAAATGTATACATTTGTATTGTATACAATATTCAATTTAATGTATACAATGTATGCAATAGAAATTTAATACATGTAAATGCATTAAAATGTACACAAAGAACAGTAACCAGGGAACAGAATAAAACCCCCAAACCATCCAGCACAGTTCCCTAATTTTGGAACAGAATCAAACCCAGACTGGCTACATCCCACCAGCTCTTCCCATCAAAATCACTCCCATTTTATCTGCCCAGCAAAAGGCGAACTGGATTACTATACTAAAGAAGGAATGGTCCTGTCACTGATCCAGAGTCAATTAAACCATGTCAGAGGATGGAGGGGATGTAGAGATGTTGGGATTATTTTTTATTATTTTTTCCCCCAGTTAAACTGGAAGAAGGCACTTTATTTAAAATAGACAATTTTAGACCTCTCCTGAGGAGACAGTATGAACAGCTCACAGCTGCCTTAAACCTTCCTGAGATATGAATAAACTACATTTTTATTAGAGCTGGATTATACTAGCAGCTATCCAGGAGGTTCAAATGCCTAACCACTGGAGACAATCAGAAGCACACAAAGATCTCTGCATAATGAACATAAATATCCTTTCAAACAGAAAATCGTAATCTAGTCAGCTGTAATCAAGTCTATATTGTTGCATAAAGAATTTTGAGCAGAAGAGCAATAGATAGGAGAAGGAAAAAAAGAGAGGAACAAAAGAAACTCAAATGTTTCTTCATGAGCACTCAGTTTCAATATTTTTTTCAATAAAATAGTTATATATGATAATTTATTACTAGATGGTTTCTTTCATCTCTTAAGTACAATTCTAACACTAACAAGCTAATCCTTGCACTCTCATATTTTAAATCAAAATTTCTTTCCAGAGTTTCAAAGTGGGTCTAGGATTTCAGCATACATTTCTGCATACATATGCTTGCAAAGCATACAGGGAGTCACTGCCTATTGCCCGTGCTATGGAACAGGCTCAGTTCAAAATCCTTCCAAACAAGGGCAAGCCCAGTGCCAAACCTCTGCCCAGGTAAAGAGCTGGATGTCAGAGATGCCTGGATCAGCTTTTATCTGCTCTTCATCCATCCTGACCCCATTTCCTGCCACATAACTTAACTGGTGGTGGGTGAACTTCGGCAAGCGATTTCTCAACAACAGAGAAATAACATCCCCATTTTGAATTTTACATGCCTGCCTTGTAACATTCAGAAAAGAGGATTGTACACGAAATCTGGCACCAACCTACAGAAAAAAATGCAGCCTACTTTAGATAGCGTTTGTCCATCTTTCAGTAAATTCATACCCTAAATATTCCAAGGAAATGAAAACATATTAAGTCGTATTAATCCAGAACAGATGTCGCCTTGGTTTCTTGGAAGCAAAATCCTTTGAGAGGTATTATCTTTACTGGATCCCACAAGCAGGAATTAAATAAAATGGAATGGAACAAATGAAAACAGGTGCATTTGCTCCTCGAAAGAGTCCTGCTGCAGAAGGAGCACACTGATAGTTGCAACTGAATGTACTGTAAAATAGTTAGAAATATTTTAAAAAAATCTGGAAATATTTACTGCAAAGACTTCCCCATGATAACCCAAAGTATTTTCACAAAAATCAGTTGTTTATTGAACTAGTATCTCATGCTTCCATTTTATGCCTAAGAATGACACATCTCCAGGAAGTGTTATTTAGGGGGCACAGTTAAATGACTTCTCCACATTCCTGACAGCACCTCCAAAATATGTGAAGAATTTCTACTACATCACAGCCTTTTTTAGGATAGGTTGTGGTAATTATATCTGAATGCAGAATTGAACACTTAGGTAATATATAAAAAGTCGCAACAGTCTATTCACCCATGTATCTAATACTTTAAGTGTGAAAAACATCAAACGTTTATTTGAAAGATAAAAATTACTCCAATATAGGTATCAGAAACATCACAATAATCTTCATTAAGGGCTTATTTCTATAGAAAATGTATAAATAAAGACACTCTATAAAGACTGCATTAAAAAAAAAAATACAAAGAGAAGAAATGAAAGCCCAAATAGAACTTCAGATCAAGCTTAGCCATGTATGTAAATCTGAGTTACATACTAAATGAGTAGGCTGCATTACAAACTCTTTTATCCATTCACCCCACAAGTGTGATGATATTTCCACAATCTTATTACTTTTTTACTAACAACTCTAAAACCCAATTAGAAAAAAAAAGTAGGTGTAACATTACACAGTTTATGGATTTTGAGAGCATGCTGGAAATGCTGCTTAAAGGAAACTTTACGGAAAGAAAAAAAAAAACAACAAACAAAAACAAAAACCCAGAGAAGAGGGGAAAAATTCTGGCATGAAATAAAAACCTCTTAATAGCAGACCCACTGTGCTCTGAATTAGTTTCCCAAGATAAATGCTGAAAGCCTTATCACTTGATTAGTTAAAACAAAGCACTAGGAAATACACACTGAACTTACCAAGGCAATTTTGCACTGAACGAGATTGAGCTGAGTGGTATAATATGCATTTTTCCAATTCTAATTTCTATGACTATGAAAATACTGCATTTAAAATGGAAATGTATTATTAATGGCACCTACAAAACTTAATAATTTACTATCAGGTTTTATGTTGCCTAAACAACTCAGTATATCATTATATTAGTGCATGCAGATCCCAGGAGAATCTAACCAACACAGGGAGTGGGGGAAAAAGCTCAAAACAAAATCACTTAGTTCTTCAAGAACATAATAGCTATTTACAGTCACAGGACAAGTACAGAGTAATAAAGAACAGCAGGTTTTACAGCTTGCAGGGCAAAAGCAGAACTCTGCTTTGAGAAGAGGAGGAGGAGACACATAGCACTGCTTCAAGTTAAAAAAAAGAAAGAAAAAGCAGGCTTACATGTGAGATGACACACTCAGATGACATGTACTGATTCAGGTCTGCTATCTTTGAAAGGGCAGCTTTGGCTATATAATGTAAAAACATACTGCATATACAGTCAGTGAAAACTAATTTGCAATCATCTAATCCATCTAGTGCTGATGTCGTACTGCTGAGGGAGATCACCTACAGACAACTCCATACCTTACATGGCCCTTTGGGAGAGGCGGGGGGAAAAGGGGAGAAAAAAACAATAAGAAAAAAGGATCCTTTTAAACTACCTACCACTACTTCTACTTAAACACAAGAGAATGCAATCACTACTTAGCTGCACAAACACCTTGAATAGAAAAACAAACAATCAAACAACACTCAATAACAGGAATAAAAAGCAATTAAAATTCTTTTCATGGAAACATCCTGACAAGAAGCTAATAAGACAAAGGCTGGATATAGCCACACAGCATGGATATGGTATCTGACATCGTGCTATTCCTATTAATATGAAAGAGAAAAATATCGTAAGATACTAGTTTATTTACAGTATGTACCTGTGACAAGGCTCAGGATGTTTTCAGCACTCGTCATCACTATATTCACATACATGAAAATGTATTATCTTTCAAACTATGCTCCACATTGTATTCCTCGATGGAAAGGTGGTGAGTACAGTTGACTTCATGTCTGCCTCTTACCAAGGACATTTTGACAGCCTGCAGGGAAATTATAGTCTTCTATTCCCTCTTGGCCATTAACAAGGCCATGGAATAGACTGAGATTAAAAAACAGGCTTTCAACTCACAGAAGCTGTGTTCAAAGCCAGACCGGATGGGGCTTGGAGCAGCCTGGACTAGTGGAAGGTGACTCTGCCTGTGGAAGGGGATGGAACTAGAGAATCTCTAAGGTCCTTTCCAACCCAAATTGTTCTATCATTCTAGGTTTATTAACCACAGTGACTGGGTTTCTTCTTTCCAGGAGACAGGTCTATGCAAGGAATCCTCAGCTGCTAACTCAGAACACCTCTGTGCAGCCAAAACTGCATAAAGGGACATAAATGGGGTGTGCATGCCATGTACTGTATCACATTTCATAAAATAAACAAATCTTTCTTTACTCACAAAATGCTATGTTTAAAGCTGTTCAATTTCACTTAAATTCGGAGCTCTAAAAACATCCATTTCAGACAGACAGGAATTTGCTAACTTAACAACCAACATCCTTTATTGTATTTTTTAGGACTGCTCCGCTAACATCAGCTTCTCAAGCCGGCAGCCACCAGGAACACAGGGATCAAAAAAGAGAAAAACAAACCACACACACATACACACACCCCCAAGTAAAACAAACAAACTGAGCAGCTCAACTCTTAAGTGACAAAATACAAAGGACTGGGTTGGTGCCATTTCCCCTCTCAGAGGCCTTCAAACAACAGACTTGTAGAAAGCACTGAATCCTTAATATTGACAAATCGTTTGCATTTAAAACAAAAACCTACTTATACTTCAGCACCCTTTCTGCATCAAATAGTCTAGAGGGACCATTACATAAAGCCACCCACTCTATTCTGACACTTAGCTTACAGAAAGAAAATACAAAAACTTAAAAAGAAACTAAACACTTCCATTGTCCTAAAAATCACTAAGGAGCACTACCAATCACTAACATCTATATACTTTTACTCCAAAATCACAGGGCTACTTGACCGAGTACTCTTCTGTCCTCATTCAATACAGCGGGTAGATTTTATCATCCCACATTTCAAAAATAAATGGTGTCAATGAAGTGAAACAATGCAAGATTGTCAAATACCTCTTTAGTTTACACAAATTACACCTCCTCCTCTGATGCTCCTAAAGACAGTATTGCACATTTCGGAAAGCATGCATACGATGTTTTGCAGGAATGCATCATGTTTCCGGTTTACACCCTGGCAGTTTGACAAAATAAAGTTGTATCAGCTGGCATCCTCCAGCCCTCAGCTCTCACATCCAGCAGAACCTTCTTGCAGGCTCTTTTTCCACCCTTTCTAACCTCATTCCCCTTTGCACACAGACACACATTACAGTAGGGACTGGACGGCAAGAACTAAAGCCCTAAGCATGCATTAAATTAGCTCATTTTAAATTCACAGATGCATGGACAGACCAAACTATTTAAGAATTGGTCTCAGGGGCAATATTTCATACTGCCACAATGTTCTATTTTCACTGCAGTACACCCCCAAGTGAAAAGGCAGTAATTTAGCTTAGCTCTAACCTGATATCGCACGCTTATAATTAAAGGGAAATATTTAAAATAGGACTCAAAAAAAGACTTCTTTTTTTTTTAAGTACATAAAATGGGCCTGTCCTGAGATAGCTGTTATTATGTAACTGAACACCTATCAAAGCATTTGAGAGACAGAACTTTTTAATAATCTTTTCAAAGTCAGTGTTACGCTTCAGTCACAGTTAACAGTATTTGGTCGGAAGGCATGGAAAGCTTCAATAGTGCTCTGCCAAACAAGAGAAGCTTGTGATTTCCAGTGGTCAAATATACATCTACAGTTCTAACATACACACACACAAACATAGTTAGTACACGTGCACATAAAATACACACACACTTTTTGATGAAAAGCTGATTTCCTCAGGACTTCTTTAGCCCAAGTTACCAGAATTGCAGCTCCTACACAGGAGTATCTTTTCGGCACAAGCACAGCCTCCTATTGACACAGAAATGGTCACACTCTATTAGGTGTTTAACAGTTTTTTGGCTTATTTGTACCACCGTGATTCCTCTTTTTAAGTCAAGGCAACCAGCAGAGTTGCTCCGTAACTAATCTTTTAAATATAACTTTTTGTTATTTTTTTTCCTCTTTTTTAATTATTTACGTATTCATACGGTGTAATTGCAAAATAAAGTCCTTCACTGTAGTGCATACACTCAGGAGGACGAAGATAAGGTTGTCATGGGAAAAATTAACTGTGAATTTCTTTACTTGTGGATAATAAATAACTATTTAAATGCTATATTAATTTTAATGTATTTGATTCCTTAATTGTTTTAATTGAGAGAGACCAATTAGTGAGGAAGAAAGTGCCTATTAGCCCACAATAAAAATAATACATAGAAGTACTTCATTTTGTAAAGATGCCTCTGCTGGGTTTTATTGAAATTTCCACTTAGGGAGACTGCTGTTGTTTTTAACCTGCTTTTTGAAAACTGAGGAAGTTTGCATCAATTCTACCATAAAACTTGAGGAATTTTCAGGGCTCTGCAATTTAAATCAAGTTATGTCTTCATAAGTAGATGCAAAATTCAAAACAAACCATTGTTGACATTTTTATGCCTACATGACATTCTGCTAGGTTTTTCTTTGCTATTTCGTTTAACCTCTGGTAACTCACAGAGCAGTCTATTAAGAGAAAGTGAACTATTAGAGTGAGAGAGGAGGCACTATTTTAATGAACAAGCACTTTAAAAATCTTATCGAGTATTTCAGTTTCCACTTGGATTTTCCTGAGAGCAGAAGAAAGGAACAACAGCAAAACTGTGCCTGAAAATTAGCATTTAGTTTTAACAGCGAAAATTATATTCTTAACAAATAAAAAGTATTATAATGCAGCGCGGTTTTCAATGTGTTTTTAGACTCATCCCACACACTTCCTTCCCTTTTAACTCTAATGATATTGCTACTGCCAACAACTCCTCAAGTGGAAAAGAATCCATCCTACAGGAAACATATGCAGGAAAAGCATAACAACATTTTGAGAAAAGAAGAATTATCCACCCCAGTTTATTAAGACCAAATAGAAACACGCTACTAAATCTCTAGGGCACAAAGATTAATAAAAGATTAGTAGTCTTTGCCAGTATCTCTTCTTCAGAATTATTTTCTGTTGTGGATGTTTGGACATTTTGAGTGATGCCATTACTTCTATGTGGGAGGAAGATAAAAAAAAATAAATAAAAGGGTAAAGAGCCATTTCAGCCAAGAAGTTGCATCACAAGGATATGTGAATGGAAAAGAAAATCTTGAGAGAGACATTGAGAGTCAAAAAGCGCGATTGTACTTAGCTAATTTCTGACAATTTACAAAGGTCATGACTTGCTAATTAGCAATGATGAATACGGATGGATTAAGCTGTGACAGGTTTACTTCATAATCCTCACTTCACAGTATGGGCAAATATCCACTCATAAAACCTGCCTGTTACTCTTCCCTGGATCCACCAGCTTCTAATGCATTCACTGTAATTTGCCTTCCGAGATGACTGCAAGAGATGACTCTCTGGGACAACTGTTGTAAGGAAAAAGGCATTATTTTTGAAGGTGAAGTTTGTCCACAAAGAAAGATGGGCTGCCTACTTGGAAGAGATGGCAAAGCAGACTACAAATTGCTATGTCTTTTTTAAATAAAAGTATTTTACTATGAAAAGCAAGTGCTTAATGTTTTAAAATAAGAACCAGTATCTGTACAACACAGTCAGCACACAATCGTGTTGTCACAACTGGTTTTGTATCTTCAAGTGCTCCCTTGGTATGAAAATTTTATAAAGAGAATAAAAGGGAGACAAGTTTTTAGAGAGGTTCTTTTATGCTGTCTTGGGTTGTTTTCTTGATTTTAGTAAGCTTAAATATGGTTTGGGTTTTCTTTAACAGAACCTTGTATACTTCCTGTGCAGGATGGTAATGTGTAACAGGAGACACTGAAAAGACACCCATCTTAGAGAATACTAATTGAGAATAGAGCATTATTCAACAATAAATAAATAACTTGGAAAAAAAATGAAGAAAAGGATGACTTGATAATGGAATAATGATACACACTGCATCAAAGCCTGCTAATTGAAGGTTTGCCATGACCAGTGAATAACATTCATTGTAAATGTCTTCAGAAATATAATACCCTGCTAAAAGAAAATGATCAAGAGGAAAGAAAATTGTAAAGGAATGAAAATTAGTAGACTTTACATACTAAAATATAATGGTAGTTCTCTGAGCCTAGAATGGCAGGCTAATTTTCCAAATTAGACTGGTTAGTTAATTGCACACTCCAATACGCCAAGCATTTCTGAATAATAATAAAAATGATCGCAAGTTGAATAGGGAATAAAAATCGTCTCAGAACTATAGCAGCTTAAAGACATGCATACACAAACCAAAAATGACAGAAGCAGCCCAGCAGAGCTTTACTGTCTATACAGCTAATCATCTGGGGTTCAAAACTGTCAGCAGGTTTGAAAAAAATTTTTTTTTTAAAGAGTTAATACCTCACATGCTAGAGTTTCTCCTGTAAAACTGAACAGCAGCAAACACTGTTTTGACATTAAATAATAAGAAATATTATCAATTTGGAAAAAAGTAATTTTTAATATATATGTAATACATAACAACCAGTACTGTAAAAATTCAATCGCAGGTATACCTCTCCTTGAATCTGATTGTGGTTACTTGCAAATGTAGCATTGTCGTCATAATGAGACACATACAAGATTTAAGAGCATACTGCAAAATTTACTGTCTTTGATTTTGCTGTCATAAGTTGCCAGAGAGGGAAAATACTTCAATTCTTACAGAACTGTACTTGGAAATGCTATAAAGAATGAGAAGGACATATTTAAAAGATATTATTAAAGAATAAGATATGCATTATCTTATTCTTATATTTTTCTTATCAATATGCATAAAAAGACTATCCCTGGTATCTGCTCATCACCTGACAGAATAATGTCCTGTAGTACTCAGAAAACTATTTCAGAACAAAGCATGGAGCAGAGCTTAATTTTGAAAAAACACTCGTTCAAGGAATGCCATGGGTGTGATGGCCTAGGGACATCTAGGATGCATTAACTAGCCAGATCTGGACATAGAAAAAGCAAAACAGATTCGTAATGAATGCTGAGAGCCATTACAATTAACAAGGCAGGGAAATAACCACATTGCAAGAGACAGCATTTATGTGGCTGTTCATACAGAAACATCGGAAAAGAAATGTGAAATATGACAAATTAGCAAACTGCTCTAATAAACCAATTCAAAACCTCAGAACCCCAGAAGGGTACCTCCAGTGAAACTGAAAGAAGAATATTTAAAGAAAGTGCTTATCAACGTGAATGCAATTAGCTTTTGGAAATCTTTTTCACAAGGTATAACTGAGGCCAAGAGATTAAAAGGATTAAAAATACTAATGCAAATGCATATAGATAATGAAGGAATCCAGAATTACAACAGCAACTTAATTCATAAGTGTTTATTTCAGAAGTGCAAGGAATCTTTCATCTTCCAAGAGCCACTTTTTTTGGACACCATAATATTATTTCTACATGAGCAGGAAAAACATTTTTTCCTGTGTTGAAGCAATTAAACCATTAAAAATAAAAATAAAAGAATTCTGCTGCTGTGAGCACACTCTACAGCAAGAGGAACACCACATGAACTAAATGTGGAATAAAAAGAAAAAGTAAAAGGCCAATGAAGACACAAACTGGTAAGATTTCCCAATAAATTCTGATTCAAAGATTCCTGGACAAGATACCTGATCTCTGTTATGCACATGATCAGACTAAACTAACCAAAGGATCCCTATCTCTCTTTAAAACCAATCAATATCATTACTTTAATGGTCCACTAGGGCTTCATAGCATATGGGAGGAAGATAGCAGGGATTTTGCCTTCCTTACTACTGGCTACATTCAGAACAGAAATACTTTGGGAAAGAACAAGGCTCACATAAAACTACATTTGTAATTAATCCAGCACCCCTTAAAGACAAGATCCCCACAGCATATTATTCATTAGCATGTTGTCGAGCTAATCCTAGGTATGTCAACAGTTGAGCTTCCAAGCACTTCCCCACAGGGATCTTTCAGGATAACATGACACCATTACAAAAGCTTTATTCATCACATTATAGGACAGATCTAAGTTATCACAGTGCATGTTCTGATAAACAGTCTGATGATATACTTTCAGTTCCACAACTCTGCCTGTGATTATTATCCATCAGAAATAATTTTACGAAGCTATGCACGGGGGCAGGGGGACAGTTTGAGAATTCTTCACATTCTTAAATCTACATTTAAATTTACATTTAGAAGACAGAAAATTCAGATAAATTAGCCATCTCTTGTGTTTTCCACAACTATGAATATGACTTTGACTTCCAGATAAAAAAAAAAAATGATAACTAGATGTGTGGTAACTAGATGTGTAGGGTAAGTACAGAGATACTTGGAATTCCTGTTATAAACTCAATTTAAACTCACACAAGAGGTTTCATTATATTTGTTTGCTTGAAAAAATAGCTAATTAAATAGAAACCATTTTTTAAATTGCCTATATGAGCTTTCTTAAAAAAGTTTCACCTTTTAAATAGGCTTTACTAAGTAAGGTAGGGTTATAGTCTAGAAAGGATATTTCCCAGGATGTGTGGTAACATAAAACAATCATTTATCCATCAACACCCATGCAACACAGTTAACTATTGTAAAAAAAGAAAGAGGCCTCCCATAGAGCACTTGTCATTCCTCCTTGTTTCAATTAGAAGCTTAGCAGAAGATAAGTCAAACACTGGAAGCATTTCTGAAGTGGTTCCAAGATGTATAAATTTTCCTTGGCTTCCTCTGGAGCATCATAAGGAACTGGAATAAACTCCTAGCCCAGTGTCAACTAATACTGAGTAAACTCATCTTCATCCTTCGATACCTGCCATCACTTCTCAGATAAGACACATGGTAGGCGATAATAGCTGAGGTATTTATCAGAAAGGGTTAAGCTTTTTCTTGGTCAGCCCCCTAACAAGCAAATATTGATGGGGAACTGTATTTTCTTCACTAGCTCATCCATTTCTATAAAGAACAGTACTTTCTGGTGATTTTTAACATTCTCAGGCAATCACCAAGTGGACTGATTAGAAACATTTTACGTATCATGAAGCACTGGTTGAAGCATAAAGCGGGTCTAGTTGATGCTGCCCTCTCTAGCACATACTAGTAAATTAAAACATGCAACCAAAATAACAAACAAAACTCTACTTGCTAAAATATGTTGCACACACTCCTTTGGTATGAAAGAAAGTATAGGTGATCACATAAACTGATGCATAAATGACAGGCACCTTGATAATATAGAAATAGGTGCGATACAAAAATTTAAACTTTCTAGTATTTTAATTCCTCTCTTCCAGTATCTGAGAAATACCAATCTTCCCCCTCAGAAATATCAGTCAGATTAATGGACGAAACTTCTTTTATGAGACTGCTAAAGTAAAAGTACAAAACACGGCACAGACATTGGCTCTAGAGCTTTCCATGGAAGGGGGCAGGGGAGAGGAATCATCTTTTGAATAAATAACTTTAGATTAAAGGAAAAACCATGTAGTATGATAAACTTCAAGACAGGAAAAAGGATAACCTAAATCTTCCTTTCAAAAAAATGAAAGGGTTATGCATTCTGTGTCTGACTATTTTCTGATACAGGAAAAAAAAATGCACTAAAAAATGCTGGTCAGACAAGGCAAGCCTCTCATGGATGCACTGATTTCAACAAAACATTCACCAAGAAAATTTTACTTTGCAGTCCAGATGAATTTCTTGTCAAAGGCAACAGGAGAGGAGTGTCTCCTTTCCAAATGGGAAGACTGACAAATCCAGGTGCTGTTAGGCTGAGAGAAAATTTTCTGTCTCATTTACTTGTCTTGATGTATCAGCCTTTGCAGTAAGTTTACAGCTAGGCAGTTTTTTTGGTTTCACTTGGTTTGGTTTTGTTTTTCAATTGAAATGGCCAGTCATGTAACTATTAAAAGATATCTTAATGAAGATATAGTTGTTTTGCAAAGTAAACAGAATCCTTGTATGGTAAATAAAAAAGGACAGCAGAGAAGTGGCAAGATCTGTAGTAAAGAGATTTGCCCTGCTCTGCCTATCAAGATAATTCAAATAGTAGGAGTTTGAAAACTTTTCTCTCCTTGAACTAGAAAACATCAATAAAACCAAAATCAGCCTCACACAAAGAACAAGAATTGTATGTATGGTGGAAATTAGTGCACCATGATCTAAGCCAGAAAGAAGACAAAACAATATTTTGAGAAGCAGATCTTCTTTTCCAACTAAGAATGTGCTACTCTATACCCCAAAGCATTGAAAATTGAGACTGACTAGAACAACTTGTCTGCCCTCTGCGAGCTGCACTTCCCCTGATCTGATTGCCTTCTTGTCTAACACAGCCTGCGTCTCAGCAGAGAGCTTCCAGCTACTGCCAACCTCAAGTGCCCTTCATGAATCTTTCTTTCCTTTCCCTCCAAGTTCTCTCTCTTATATGTGCTTCCTCACTGTGAGAGGTGACTCTGTGAAAAGCTTAGCCTGGGAATGGCAATGTAACAAGATTTGTGGGTTTTGTTCCTGTCCCCCATCACCCTTCTTCTCCCCACCCCATTTGCCAAAGTTAATCAGTGTTGAGCAAGCATACACTTAATCGGTTATTGGTGGGTGTCTGAATACTGGAATTTCAATGCAATTCATCCTTCAACAGGATCCTATGCTATCAGATCCTTACTTCTCAGACTAAAACTAAGAGGCAAACAACACAGTAAGAAAGGAATTTTCTCAGAGTATGTTACAGGTAAATCTTTCCTTCTAAATACTGTACCATCCCCACAGCCATATTTATGTTTTACAACACAGAATACTCATTCAGCTTTATTTTCAGATTTGCTTGACCCAGGCTCTGTTACCCTCGTAAGGAAAATACTACTCTTAATGTTTGCTCTTGATGTTTTATTAACAGAGTGTAGGTCCTGCTAAACAATACATATATATATTTCATATTTTTAACTAAAATTAATGTATTGGGATTGAGAAATATGCATGTGTATACCAACGACATTTTCCTTTTTATATTACTTTTCTTCCTGATATACATTTAGTCATAAAATATAGTCTTAACTTCCATCTCATCTATAGCTTCTTCCTTTTTATTTTAAAGCAAAAATAGGTAGAGAACTTGGAAAAAATACAGCAGAACAACATTTACTCAGATAATAATTTTCTGCTAAAAGAATTTCCATAAACACTGTACCTTTGGGCAGTCTCTTGAAGAACCATGCTGCCATCTATTGGTAATCAAAATATACTTCAGATGTTATTGAAGAGCTTAGGAAAGCTATGCTCTATTAAAAAACTTTCCTGCATTTAGAGATCACTCAAGACAATAACTCTCCTCTTTTCCTTTGCTACTGAGTACATAATGGACTGAGTAATTTGGATGAAATCATTTGCACAATATACCAACAGTGAAAGTTTTGCAGCATTTAACACTTGAAGATCACTCAACTTGCGCACGGTCAAGCCATAGTTTTTTCTTACAGATGTAATCACGTCCAAATACATTCAGCACTAACATAGAACCAAAAGGCCATTGCGGAACAAGTGAATGATCACAGCAATCAGTAAAACAAATATACGCATGTAAGAGTAAACCTTAATAAAAAGGAAGCATCAACATAAGTTATTGTGGGGCCTCTCTGGAACATGCCAGGAGAACTGGCTACCCTGGATTTGGAGAAGGCTGAGGTTCTTAATGACTTCTTTGCCTCAGTCTTCACTGGGAAA
>WYDI02019761.1:8045-19712 GCA_009867235.2 Psittacus erithacus | reverse complement strand
TGTCCCTGCCCGTGGCAGGGGTTGGAGCTGGAGGAGCTTTAAGGTCCCTTCCAGCACAAACCATTCCATGATTCTATGATCCAAGAGGGAAGGCAGGGGAGCGTGCTTCTCATCCAGTGTGCCACATCTCTCACTCCCATCTCTCTCTGCCCATGCCCTGCCTGCAGGCTGACCCCCCAATCCCTGGCAGTGTCCGATCCATGGACCACCTCCCATCATGAGTGTGGACACTGAGCAGCTCCCAGCAGTGTCCCAGGCGGCCAGCGTGTCCCTGTGGACAGTATCCAGCTGGGCCTCCTCCGAGGTGCCCCCCAACACCAGCATGGCCATGGGGGAGGCCAGCTGGCAGCAGGGGCAGGCGGAGTGGGGCAGCAAGGCAGGCGAGATCGTGGGCATGGTGGTGATCCAGTGCATCTACGCCCTGGTGTGCCTGCTGGGGCTGCTGGGCAACTCCCTGGTGATCTTCGTCATCCTGCGCTATGCCAAGATGAAGACGGCCACCAACATCTACCTGCTCAACTTGGCCATCGCCGATGAACTCTTCATGCTCAGCATCCCCTTCGTGGCCACGTCGGCCGCCCTGCACCACTGGCCCTTTGGCCGGGCCCTGTGCCGCACCGTGCTGGGCGTCGATGGGCTCAACATGTTCACCAGCGTCTTCTGCTTGACGGTCCTCAGCCTGGACCGCTACATCGCCGTGGTGCACCCGCTGCGGGCGGCCACCTACCGCCGTCCTCGGGTGGCCAAGATGGTCAATGGCGGCGTGTGGCTCCTCTCCTTGCTGGTGGCTTCGCCCATCCCCATCTTCGCTGGCACAGCAACCACCCGCGATGGCCAAGCGGTGGCCTGCAACCTCCTCTGGCCGAGCCCGGCTTGGTCAGCCGCTTTTGTGGTCTACACCACCCTGCTGGGGTTCCTGCTGCCGGTGCTGGCCATGGGGCTGTGCTACCTGCTGATCGTGGGCAAGATGCGCGCGGTGGCGCAGCGGGTGGGCTGGCAGCAGCGCCGGCGCTCCGAGGGCAAGCTGACGCGCCTGGTGCTGATGGTGGTGGCCATGTTCGTGGTGTGCTGGATGCCCTTCTACGTGGTGCAGCTTGTCAACCTCCTGCTGCCCGGCCGCTTGGATGCCACTGTCAACAACGCCTCCCTCATCCTCAGCTACTCCAATAGCTGCGCCAACCCCATCCTCTACGGCTTCCTATCCGAGAACTTCCGGCATTCCTTCCACGGCGTCTTGCGGCGCTGCCTCGACGCCAGCCTCTGCTGCTGCCACCCTGGCGAGGGGGCAACCGAGGATGAGGAGGAGGAGGAAGAGCCCCTCGACTACTGCGCTGCCCCCCGGGGGGACGACAAGGGCAAGGGCTGTGTGTGCCCAGCCCTGTCCTGCCAGCAGGACCCCAGGCTCCCTGAGCCCTGCTGCAAGCCCGCGCCGCTCCTCGCAAAGACCACCACCTTCTAGGGTGGCCCCAGGCCTTGTGTGTGTCCACCAGGCGTGGGAAACAGGGATGGAGAGGGGATAAACTGCTGTGGACCCTCGTGCTGTGCGGTTCAACCAAATAAAAGCCATAAGACTGGCCTGGGGTGCAGTTCATTACATCAGCAGCGTGAGTGTTGTGGTTACCTTCGGCATGGAGGAGGCTCCTTGGGGATTGCTGATGGTGGGGATCTCAAAAGGCAGTTGTGAGCAGTGGCCAGCCACAGGGCAGGTGCCGCTCTATTCTAATACAGAGCAATGCATCACCAACTCACTGTTCCTTCCCAAAACACACTCTGAAGGATGAAGGGAAGCCTGCCAGCCCCTTGGCTATAACCAAGAGAGGGGTTAGGACCAGGCTGGGCTTCTCCGTCACTGTTAGGAGCACAGGATGGATGTGACCCCATTGGGTTCCTTCTATATAGAAAAAGGGGGTTCTGAGCAAACCAGCCTTGGCAGGAGCCAGGAAGCACCAAACCTCCATTCAGCTGACAGGGAAAGGGAAGAACTTAGGTCCCACCAACAATCTGTGCCCGCCCCCCCCCCCGATTCCCAGGCAAAGGGATTTTAGCACAAATGGGTGGATTTTCCCCATGAAAAAGCCAGAAGCAGCAAATCCCACCCTCCCAGCGTCACCTCCAGTGGTACCTGAAGCACACCCCCAGAGAAACATCAGCCATGGGGCACCATTAAATTCCCCATTTCCAGCTTGTTTGGTTTTAACTTTCTCCGATTAATGCTATTCCCGTTCTCCATTATTTATGGTTCATTCCTGCTGTTTGAATCACGTCGATGGAATAACTGGCAGGGCTTGTTTACAGCTAAAAGCCAGCAGCTCCTTTTTTCCAACTATAACCAGGCTTGTGACAGGTTAAGACAGACCAGTGCTTAGTGATGGGGGGGAATAAAGAGTCATTTTAGGGAAGGGGAGAAAGAATATCTCATCAGCAGCTTTCTGTAAACCAACTTTATTCGTCTACATACACATGGGATTGTGCATTGCAGAGGGTATATTTCCAATAAATAAATAAGTATTTACAAACGTGCCAGGTGTATAAAACAGGGGCTTGGACCATTTACATTAGGAAAGCTTTGATTTACACAACGGGTATATTTCATTTCCCTTGGAGGCTGCAGAGGAGCTCTGTCATAAGGGAACGGGGTGTGTATGGGGGGGAATGCTGCTTATTGTTTAGCACAGAAGGAGAGACAGGACACCCCCCAGAGCCCTTCAGCCCCTCTGCAGCATCCAGCCCTCCCAGGCGCTGACCCCAGCCTTCCAAAGCTTCCTATGGGAAAGCCAGCCCCTGCTGAAGGGTGATATCTCATGGGTATAAAGCTGTCAGCACCCGCTCCCACCACTCACCCCGCAGCCGCTCCAGCTCCCAACACCACTCAGGCTTTGCCCCGGGACTCCCCATGGAATGGGGGGGCTGGAAAAACACCCAAAATGCTTTTCCAGATGATCCGTGGATGGGAAGTATGCAGCGGGATGGATCGTGTCCCCCCGGAAAGTTTTGCCATAGGCTTCAACATGGATTAGACTCAGCCCTGGGCAAGACCAAAGGACAAAATAGTGTGGACAGATGGGGTTGGTGCAGTGGGTTTGTAAATAAAACCACAACGTTTTAAGGCAACAAGGGCAGAAAATCATGGAAGAAACGGGCTGGGGAACACGAGGCTGGGAATGACCATTCCTGGCATGGAAAATGTTACCCCAGCAGTCTCAGTGTCCACATTTAACATCTGCACACACCAAAACAGCCCCAAAATGGCAAAAGGGAAGAGAAATCAAGTGGTTTAGCCCTCACTGTGACAGCAGCAGGGCCCCTGCTGTTGGTAATGATTTAAGGTGGAAAGTGCTCAGCTGCCAGAGGCGAGGGGCAAAAGGGAGGGGGGGTTCGGAGGCAAAAGCTGGGAGCATGGCAAAGTGCTGAGCACAAGGTCTTTGCTCCTTCTGCCACCACCCACCAGTTTAAACCCACTAACGTGAACACAAAGGCAGGGGCATCCCATTTCTTTGCCACTCTAGGAATGCCATCCATTCCATCCCAGCTTCCCAGTGAAGGGAGCGGGATTTGGGGCCAAGTGACCTTCCCTGGGTAGCAGCAACTCAGCCAGCTCGGCTCTCATCCCATGACAGATACAGATTTCCAAGTCACTTCCAGCAGGAGACGTCCCTTCTGTAACACAAGAGGGTTCCCCTTGGTTCCCCCTGGTTCCTGGAAAAGGGAAAGGAAAGCTGAACACCCACACTGCTTGCAAAGGGAGAGGAACCAAGCAGCGCTCCAGCCCTTCCACCTTCCCTGCTCTCTGGGGTGAATATTGCAAGAGCTGGCTGGAAAGCAGGGAGTGTTTCTGGGACAGGGGGGGTAATCACAGCTTTTCCCAAACTCTTTTTGTCATTCAAAGGCTGCAGGGGATGGGGAGAGTAAATGTTACCCAGTTCCGTCCACCTCCCTCTGTATGTCCTGCCCGGTCTCCCTACAGCTTCTGACTGGCTGCTGCACACCCCGAAGTGACCGGCTGAAGTCCCATCTCCTTTTCATGGGGACAATTGCACTTGTAATCCATGGTGGCATGGGCCCTGCAGCACCTCCTCGCCAGATGGTAGGCCAGGGCCAGCAGAGCCAGCGCTGCGGAGAGGACACCCACAGTGATACCCACCAGGGCACCAGGGTGAAGGTGCTCTGCCTTTGGTGGGGTCCGGCTGGGGATGGGCAGCGGGGGTCCAGGCCCGAAGTCCCCTGAGTAGGCTCCTTCCCCATCCTCCCCCAGGATTTCAACGCAGTCAGTCTGGTCCATGAGCCGGTAGCCGGCGGGGCAGTGGCACTCGAAGCCGCCGGGGTAGTTGGTGCAGTTGTGCTGGCAGAAGTTCATGTCGCACTCATCGATGTCCATACAGACCTGCCCGCTGTCGGCGTTGTCCAGCACGAAGCCTTCGGGGCACTCACAGGACAGGGTGTAGGGGTCGCACTTGGCCGGGCATTGGCTGCGGTTGCAGTGCAGGACGCAGTGGGTGGGCAACCGGGGGTCAACGGCATAGCCGGGGAAGCAGCTGCAGCGGTATCCGTCGGGCACCTCCTCACACTGCTGCTCGCAGGGTGCTTTGTAGCAGCGGGACATGGGCAGCGCCTGGCAGTGCCCGTCCACCATCGTGTACCCGCGGTGGCAGTGGCACTCGAAGCCGCCCTCGGTGTTGACGCAGACCTGCTCGCACACTCTGGGCACCACGGCGCAGTCGTCATCATCCTCGCAGCTGCTGCCGTCGGCGGCCAAGAGGTACCCGGCCTCGCACATGCAGAGGAAGGTGGAGCCGGCCACCACGCAGTGGTGCTGGCACGGAGCTCCGGCGCAGGGCGAGCGGCACCCGCGCTCGTTGCTGCTCAGCACTTTGCCCTCGGGGCAGGAGCACCGCGCCTGCCCGCTGTCCTCCTCGCACGCCCCTTCGCAGCCCCCATTGTCCAAGCGGCAAGACCAGGGCCCCAGCTCCGGGCGGCCCCAGCGCAGCCTCCCGCTCTCCCCGTCCTCCTCGCAGTGCAGCTCCAGCCCCAAGGCCGCGATGACGGCCGCGCTGCCGGGCGGCAGAGCCAGGAAGTCCTCGCCGCTGGCCCCGAAGGGGGTGGTGTACATGACGGGGAGCCCGTCTGCGGGCGGCAGCCGCGGGCAGCTCGCCTTGTAGCTGTACTCGCAGAGGAAGCCGTCGGCAGGAGCCTCGCAGGGCCGCTCCTCCCAGAGCAGCTCCCTCGACACGGTCACGCAGAACTCCCCGCACTGCCGCCCCGACGGCGCCCAGTTGGAGTAATCGGTGCTGCGGTCGCCGGTCACCCACTGGAAACCGCGGAGGCGCTGGGTCGGTTCGGTGCAGGGCAGCCCGAGGCGCAGCCCCAGCCACAGGTTCCCGCTCCGGTTCTGCAGCAGCAAAGTGATCGCATCCTCCGCCACGGTAGACCGGACGGTCATGAGGTGCCCGCTGCCCCGCTGGCACTCCGCGCCGGCCTCCGCGAACGGCAGAGCCGACCAGAACACCCCGAAGCAATAGTGCTCCAGGCACTGCGCTCCCGAGGGGCCTCCGGGCTCCTGTTCCCCCCCGAGCCCCAGCCCCAGCCCGGCCAGCAGCAGCGGCAGCGGCAGCGGGAGCCGCCGCATGGCGGGCGGCGGAGGGGCCGGCCGGCACGGCAAATCTCTGGCATGCCGCCGCCCGCCCGCCCCGATTTATAGCAGCTCCGGCCCTCCCCGCCGCCCGCCGCAGGAAGGAAGCGCCTCCGGGGACGGGCCGCCGCCGCCGCCGTCGTGGAGAGGAGAGATTGCGGTGGGGGCGGCCCCTAAACCCCGGCCCCCTCCAGCGGGGGGGGTTTGGGAGGGGGGGTGGGTGGGTGTGGGTCCCCCCCACCCTGCTCCTTGTGCCGGCTCCTCCCGCCGAGGTCCCGCCCGAAGGGTGGGAGCTGGCGGCGTCCCCCCGCCCCGTCCATGCGCTGGGAGCGCGGGCTGAGCGGCAGAGCGGGGCCCCGGAAAGCTGCTCATCGCCTCGAGCAAGGGGGAAACAGGCGCTGGAGGGAGGGCACCTGCTGCAGGGCACCCCGCGGGGTCCCTCAGCCCGGTTAGAGGGGAGCTCGTCTCGGTGTGTTACCGCGTAAGTCGGTCGAAGCAGCTCTCAGAGTGGAGCTGGAGCTTTAGAAAGCAGCATTCCCTAGAGCAGCGCTGGGCGCACACACCGATCATTTCACAAAGGGGAGCGTGCCTGGAGTCTACAGGCATCCATATATCCAACAAACTTGTGCATATGCACAACCTTCCCGGGAATGTTTTACATTAGATTCCCTGGAACTCATTGTAATATTTGCATTTTAATTACACATGCACTTTTCATGCTGAGTGGTGGTCTCCAGGGGTCTCTGATTGTCCTCCGTAGTTTTCCACTGCTTGATCTCTGTCCTTGTGCTTGTGCATGCGAAAAGACTCTTGTGAATTACTTAACAATTGTGTTCGTGTTTTAGGTTAGTTCTGGTTTGTTCCTCGTCTTGAAGAACCACCCCAGCCCTGTCTGTCTTGCTCATTTCTTTACTTTCACAGGCTGCCCTTGTTTCATTCCTGCCCCAAGGCCACACCAGCCCATCTTGCTCTCAACAGAGCAGTCTCAATTTACAGCTCTGCATTTTAGCTTACGGGTACAGCATCGGCTTTACTGCAGTCAGCACCAGCTCGCAGTATGGGATGGGGCTTGGAGCAACCTACTCTAGTAGATGTCCCTGCAGGGGATTGGAACTGGATGAGTTTTAAGGTCCCTTCCAACACAAACCAGTCTGGGGGTCTATGATATGAGTTAATGAAGCTGCCAGGACACAGTGATGGAGCAGCAGCAACCCCACTGGGGCATCCACCAGTGCCAGCACAGTGGCTGCTGTCCCCTTCCAGCCACTGTGGCTCATCCCCTCTGTGCGAGCTCCAATGTCCCAATTCCACATCAGTCACTCTAATCCCCTCCGAGGCAGCCAGGATCAGGGCTATGGGCTGAAGAGGGGGTTTGGCTCCTCTTCTTGCTCAACAAGCAGGACCCTTTCCCATGTGTTCATCTTCACCTCTGCAGTTAGAAGATAGCCACCAGCAAACTCCAGATGAAACACAAACATCCAAAGCTTACAGGAAAGGGCATTTGACCCGGTTATTTTGCCAGTTCTGAGAGTGCTGTTTTACCAACTCAGGCCCTGCAATTAGCCCTCAGGAGCCACAGATCCCTGGTTCCTTATTTCAGTCACTGCAAGGAGGTTCCTTTATTAAATTCTTAGGGTTTGGCTTGTCCTCTTCCAGCCCTGCGTGGTTCATGGTAGCCCATGAAAGGCTGTGAGGAAAAGGAAAGAAGGGGTAAAGAGCACTAATAACCCTTAATAATTGTAATAATAATAATAATAATGGCAATAATAGCCACAGAAATAGTAATCATAAAGAATCACAGCCTGGTTTGGGTTGGAAGGGACCTTAAAGCTCATCCAGGTCCAATCCCCAGCCACAGGCCGGGATGCCTTCCACTAGAGCAGGTTGCTCCAATCCCTGTAATAGCAATAGCAATAACAATAGTAACAGCATTAGTAATAGTAATAGTAGCAATAGAATAGCAATAGTAATGCTAATAATAAATCACCAAACCAGCTGTGCTGTTTGGTAGCTCCAAAGCTATCCCAATGGAAACAGCAGCAGCAGAGGTCATGCTCTCTATCAGACGCCTCTCTTAGGCCTCTTTCTCTCCTTCCATGCCTCTCCGGGAAGAGGAATGTCAAGGGAATGCTGTTTTCCACTCGGACTGCAGGAGGAGCGATTGAGAGCTCAGACCTCGGCCTGCGGATCCTCCAATCTATCCTTTCACCCCCTAATCTCAACCCAAACCCAGCGTCCTCCCTGACAGCGTCCTGCAGCCCTGACCATAGCAAGGAGGAACAAGGCGGTGCAGGGACAGGTCCCCCTGGGCAGAACCAGCCACTGCCTGCACCAAACAACCCCCAGGAGAGTTCGGTTGCTTTTCTGGGCCAGAAAAGGCGTAAATAGGGAATTCCCAGGAGGTTCTGGAGGGCCTGGCCATGCCGACCTCACTTGGCTCCCATGACATCTGTTGTGCCCCCAGTTTTTATTGCACGGATTTCACTTCTGGTGGCTTTTTTCCCTCTTTATTTTCCTTTTCATTTCCTTTTCCTTTCCCCTTCTTCATCTTCCAGTCTTTTCTCTTTCTTTTTTGTCTTTGCTCTTTCTTTTTTGTCTTTTCTTTTTTATTTTTCTCTTTATTTTTCTCTTTTTTCTTTATCTTATTTTTATTTTTTAATTTTTCCCTTTTTCTTTTCTCTTTTCATTTTTCTTTAAGTTCCCTTCTTTTAATTTTTCTTTTTCTTTTTCTTTTCCTTTTCCTTCTCCTCTTTGTTTTCCTCCTTCTTCATCATCTGTTTCAGAACCAAACCAGCAGAAATTACGAGGGGGAAGGTCAAAGCAAACAGCAGCAGAAGCCAGAAGCCAGGATGTAATGGGAGGAAAAGAAAAAAAAGCAAACACCCACAATAGATTTCTGTTATCTTTATTATTATAAAACCGGATAGAAATGTGCTTGTCAAGGCTGCCTGGCGAGAACTGCTCATGAGCTTCCAGGCAGGAATGCAGCCCTCCCAGAACAACCCGCTCTGAGCTCACGGCGCTGCCGTCCTTGCTGCTGACAAGGGGCTCCCGGGTCGGTCTGGCCACGGGAAGGAACAAAGGAGCGAGGTTCCTCGTGGTTTAACTCCTCGTCGTCACTCAGTGGTCCCTGCCCCGGAGCCTCCCGCCCCGGTGACTCACAGCCGCCGCGATGCTCTTCCCGCTGAACAGCGGCTTTTCCCTTTGGAAAGCTGATTGCTGAGGCTGCTCCGCAGGGCACAGCTCCCGAGGCACATCGCCGCCCACCGCTGTGACAGCGTCTGACTCACCGGGTCCCTGCGCCCCGGGCAGAGGGGTGCCGATAGCGGGATGTGGAATAGCGGCTCTGACACCCGGTTATGGGGAATGTGTCATGGATTGGCTCGGCGTGTTCTGGTGGGGTTTGGAAATGAGGCTCCTGGTGTCTGAATGCTGGGGATAAGACACGATTTAATGTAATGCAATAGAGTATTAGGCAATATAATGTAATGTAATACCATATAATAAAATATAATACTGCAATATAACACAATATAGAATAATTAATACCATGGAATAGAATGGAATAGACTGTAATGGAATAGAATAGAATTAAATGGACTCGAATTAAATAGCATGAACAGGGAAAGAAAGAATATAATCTTAAATCATAATTTATTAAAAACAATTAAATCGAATAGAATGAAGGGAAGAGAAGAGAATTAAATGGAATAGCACTGAATTAAATTAAATAGCATTTAACAATATAATCTTAAATCATTACATCAAGATTAAAGCAAAATGTACAGCAGACCATTAAACAGGCTTTATGTGCTTTCTCATCTATATATATTCTGTGTGTGATCCCACTTGGGGTCATGAAAACTGCACAGGGGTCCCTCTCTTCGCTGATCTGGGTGATGTGTTTGGGGTCTTGTGGTGTCCACCAGCACACATGAGCCATGTTTCTGCAGATCCAGGGGGAATCCCTTGTGGATCCCTCCTCTGGATCAGATACAAGGAGACAAATACCTCAAGGTTAGGAAGTACTGGACAATATGTCCAAGAATAAGGCACAATGGCCAGAGGAGCACCCAAGTGATGCTGGGACCTGCAAGGGGCAGCAGGGACCTCAGTCACTGCGCTGAGAATGCTTCACTTGCTGCACATTCATTAGGAGCACAACTGAGGGTGGCTTTTGGAGGGAGTTTTGTTTGGTGGCTTTGGGGAAGGTCGCAGCAGGAGCTGGGTGAGTCCTTGTCCTTGTTAAAACTGGGAAAATCCATTTTCCCCATGGATGCCCTCGCACCTTGCACTGGTACAGCCAGTTTTCAGTCTGGGTGCAGAACACAGGAGTTGGGAGTGATGGTGGGGCTGAGCTAGGTCCTACCAGCATGTCTGGTACCTTTGCCTTTGCCTTTGCCTTTGGCTCGTGTTTCTATGTTAACTCTTGGATTACAACCAGGGAAAGCAGACGGTGCCGTTCCCCACAGGGATTAAAGCCTCCCAAAGCTGAGTGTCGGCAATATCTGGTACATGTGTGACTTCTCCTACCATCACCTTCATGTGGCAGCCTGCCTTTGCACCCTCTCCTATCCCTGTACCCCCATCCCAAGCCAGCGTAGCTGAATCAATGAGTGATTTAATCATTGATGTTCATTGATCAGTGAATTCATGTTCAACTCCATTTACAGGGGATGGAGATGCCAGATGGGGTCAGCACCCCAGCAGGGAAGATGCTCAAGATTTGCCTGTTTAGGAGCCTTGGACTCTAATCCTTCTCCCTGAGCTGTCTTTGAGCCTGGCATCATCTCCAAGACATACACTTGCTTGTGGCACCAGAGGCTGGGTTTTCCCATAGGAAAGCTGAAGGATCTTTGCCACAAGCTGGCTCTTGCCCTCAGTCACGTTGTCACTGGCACTGCTCAGATCTGTTTGGTGAGGCACGAGCTCCATGGATCAGCCTTGAAAGGGCTTGGGAGAACCAAATGCCAAGAAATACTTAAAAGGATAAAAATAAGGGAAAGAGGAAATGAGCAGATATTTGAAGCATTTGGGTTTGCAGGGGCTGCCTCTTTGTGCATGGTATTCGGTAGGCTCTATTTCAGCCTTAGGCAGTGCCTTTCCTCTACATTCCTTGGGTGGAAGCTGTTTCCTTGCAACAGCTTTCCCAGAAATAGGGGAAAATGACAAATGAGGGGTGAATGACTACCTCATGCTTCCATCATCCCACCCTTGGTAGCTCCTTGTGCTTGGCAGGGCACCCTGTCCCCCCTCCCAGGGCACATTTGGCATGGCCTCATCCCTACAAGAGCTTCCCAGGGCAGGCAGGACAACTTTGGGAATGCTCTTTGTACTTCGATGCATGGAGGCACCAAAAATCCATCATGAGATGAGGTGTCCTGTAGGGGTTTCCTGGCTTTCAACTCTATTGAAGGCCAGTGGCAACGACCGACAGAGCACCCCATGGATGCTGTCACAGATGTGATACACAGATGTGATGCTGTATCACAGGGTGATACACATGGGGGTTTATGAGTCATTGAGGCTTCCCCCTGTCTTTGTGACCTTTTCATTTTCAGGATGGCCTTTCCCTGGTGGTGCACATGGTAGAGACAGCTTTGAATTCACCAAGTGATCACTGTGGACAGTTGCTGACCAGAGCCAGAAAAGCAGATCTCTGCCCCCATATAGATCTACACCAAAATCTGGGGTTGCTTCTGGGTTTAGAACCTTGCTTGTAGGCTTAGGACCTTGCTTGAGTTCTTAGGACCTCACTCATGGGTTTAGGGCCTTGCTTGTGGGTCTAGGACCTTGCTTGGGGATTTAGGACCTTGCTCATGGGCTTAGGACCTTGAACATGAGCTTAGGACCTTGAACATGAGCTTAGGAGCTTGCTTGGGGGTTAGGACCTTGCTTGTGGGTCTAGGACCTTGCTTGGGGATTTAGGACCTTGCTCATGGGCTTAGGACCTTGAACATGAGCTTAGGACCTTGAACATGAGCTTAGGACCTTGCTTGGGGGTTAGGACCTTGAACATGAGCTTAGGACCTTGCTTGGGG